>SZYD01000026.1:0-31399 GCA_009363875.1 Mikania micrantha
CACCATGCAAGCTTCAAAACACACATGCAAGCTCTCTAGCCTTGCATGCACGAATTTTGGGATGTTTGAATCTGGATTTGTTGATATAAATGTGTTTCTTGATGATCTATGATGTTATTGTAAGGATTTATGACGATCCAT
Source organism: Mikania micrantha (assembly GCA_009363875.1). Lineage (NCBI taxonomy): Eukaryota > Viridiplantae > Streptophyta > Magnoliopsida > Asterales > Asteraceae > Mikania > Mikania micrantha. The sequence continues at coordinate 142 of SZYD01000026.1, forward strand.
GATGATGTGAGTCATTAAAATGTGTGATTTGGTCATGACATGATGAAATAATGCCATGCATGTATGATCCAAGGCATTCTAGATGATTTTGATTGCGTAGAAATGATTATTGATAATGTATAAGTGATTTTGCAAGATTAGATCATGATTCTTATGGATAAAATGGGAATATGTAGCAAACTTACTATTTTTAAACTTTTTAGTTACAAGTTGATGATTTGGTGAATATGATGAACATGCATGTATGTTACTATGTTGTTGATGGATAATATGATGATTAGAAGCTTAGGAATATAATTTGGATATTGAATATGGTCATTTTTAACAAAGTTACTAAATATAGTAACTTTTGTGGACCAATGTTGTTAAGTGATGATTTAGGCTATGCTTGTATGTTCAAATGATGATTAATGGTTTATTATGATGATCTATGATATGAAAAATGGATTAGAATGGCTTAGGATAATCATTTGTATGTAAATGGCCATAGTTACTATTTATAGCAACTTTATTTTGCAAACTATCAACTTATGAATGTTTTGTATGAATCGGGCATGCTAAGTGACTTATGAGACTTCGTATGATGACGTGCTATGTGTTAACATGATCACGTAGGACTAACAAGCATACTGAACTATAAAATTGATGTGCTATGTGAAACTTGCCATAAATGGAAACTTACTATAAACAGTAAGTTGTCCATAGACGCGACTTGCGCGTATTTCACACGACGAGCGCTTACACGATTGTTACACGATTCACAACCGTCACATGGTTCACCAACGGGTCGTTGACTTGACACGGTCAAACATGGTCAATATGGACAAACATGAACAACCAAGGGTTGTGGAGCACAAACACGAGCACTAACACGATCACTTGCACAAACTCACGTACGGTATACGATATAGGTTGCCGGTGACCGACACGCTTACTATTTAAGGAGCTTACGCATACTTCCATTCATATCACTAAGGTGAGTTCACGGCCCCGTTTTTTTTACTTTTTCTACCTTGGGGGAGAAAACATTGCATGATAAATTGTTTTATGAACAACAACTCATTTCATTTACGTATGAACATGCTTTATCACTATTGTATATTTGTGGACCACATCACAACTAAAAGTCCTCGCGATACTCCACGGACCGTTAGTAGCGCGTAGCGCCTAGCGTGGTAATCTTGAATAGTACTATTTGGGCCTGACAAGCCCCACCCATCGCGCCGGGGAGGCCAACCCGACTGGAGGTCGGAATGGGTGCAATATTGACCAACACTTTGCCATTGTCTTGTGATGGACATGGCGGGAGGCACAACTGTCAGCTTCGGTACGACCCCGCATATAATATAACTGTATTGACTAGCTATCAATCGATACTGCATTGTAATGATATGTAAATCACAACTGTTACTTTAAACATTGGATGTTTATTGCTTATGAAAAACCTGTGCTCTCACCAACCTTTGTGTTGACCCTTTTTATCGCATGTTTTCTCAGGTAGTTAAGGCACGCACTTGAGGATAGGATGCTAGGATGGAGTCCCATGCATCAGTATTAATGTCTTAGGATTTTGAGAACAATTATCAATTTGTTTTGTTTTGTATTGTTAAACAATTTAAATCGCTTCCGCACTATTACTCAATGTTGTTTTTGAAAACTGTTTTAGTTAACGCTTCCACTATTTATGAATGTTAATCTGTTTTGATAACCTACACTTACTTCCGCAACTCTGATTTTATAAACTGATTTATCCAAGTAATTGGAAGTACGTACACAACCAGACATGTAGGTCTCACAAGTTGTGTGACCGAAGACTGCGATCCTGCAAGATCAGCCAGTCGTCGTGCCCCCGTCCAGGACGGGAGGGCCGGGGTGCGACATTTACACCTAACAAAACATCTATCTATAATTAGCCCATTTAATAAAAAGTCACATATGGGTTGTGAAGAAATTAAACAAGTCAACCCACTTAAATTTAACAAGTTGCTTTAGCTTATTTGACTCTTTCATATAAGGCTAAATAAGTGTGTTCATCAATCATTGACTATCTAAACATCTAAGAGTCAAAAAATACAACAAAATTAATTCACTAGAATCCTAATTGAATCAATCAATCAATAAACATTCATCTTCACGGTCCTTATTGAACCAATCAATCCTAATTGAATCCTACTTGACAAAATTAATTAATCCATTTTAATACAACAAAATTAATTCATGGTCCTTGTAATTGAGCCAAACTTGAGTCACGGGCTCAACTAGACATGTTAACTAAAAATTAGTCCCCTTCTTATTGGACAAACTTAACAACAAAACAACAAAAATCAACAAAATTTCAGATCTATAAAACTTAACAAAATTTCAACAAAAATCAACAAAGTTTCCTTTCTCAAGAACAAAATTTCAACAAAAACTTAACAAACTTTCAGTCCAAAACTAATTCCTTTCTCTTAAAACAACAAATCAAAGGGTTTCTTTCTAAATCCTCAAAAGTAATCAGCAAAAAAAAATCAGCAAAAAAAAACGAAAAAACAAGAAAAACTAAACCTTTTTGATCGATCGGAAGGAATGCAGCTTGAGCAGCAGTGAGGTCGGAGCACGGCAAGCGATACGGTCGCAGCTTGAGCAGCTCGTCGGAGCCGGCGGCGGTCGAGCGTTGAGCAACACTGGTTGGAGCCGGCGGCGGTCGAGGGTTGAGCAGCGTCGGAGCACAGCAGATCGTGAGGAAGCGGCGACGGTGGGGTTGAGCAGCTCGTCGAGAGAGAGACAGAAGGAAAAGCGGGAGAATGAAATGGGGGAGGGAAAAAGCACCTTTTGTTGACCTTTAGCGGTGACGGGTTGCCGCTATTACCGTCACCGCTAATACCAAAACCGGAAGCGCGCTACATATCGCCACTATTGCTAATATCGCCGCTAAGGGGTCGCCGCTATTGCTACTATTTCTTGTAGTGAGGCACCACCATTGTATACCTTCACCACACCACCGTCATCAAACATCAAGCTCTTAGGTTCATGTTGATGAAGGCTAACGTTGATACCATATATATGAACTCTAGATATGTGTGATTGTTGCCATGATGTACAAGTACAAGTTTGTTCATTGATGTTGATTGCATACGTATGTTTCTCCTTCCTTACTTGAAAAATGATGTTATCACTTGGATAACCTTTCAAAGCCTATACAATTAATAACAAAAGCCTATAAATTATGGAGAAAAATAAGAAAACTCCTAATAACCAATCAATTTTAAAATTTTTTCATGACTATTTACTATAAGAGGAAATATTTTGGTTAGAGAATTTACATAATGTGCAAGCAAGTGGGAGTCTATTTTGAAGAAGCATGGTATGTGATTATGGCTTCGTTAGTTCAGGGGGGTTTGTAAAATCTGAAAGAACTGTTGGTCATAATCACAAACCATTGAAGAAAAAGTGTTGAAACATCAAATGCTGAAAAGAAAACATTGATATAGAGCAAATACTGAATACTAAGAATTAAGAATAAAGACGGGAAAAACAAAACTGAAGATCAAATGTTGAAGATCACAAGTTTGAAAAGTTTGTTACTACTGAAGCCATACTTAATAGTAAATCAGTTGTTTAGTCTTAAGTAGTTAGTTTGTTTTTTAGTGGTAATATGTTCAGTTGTTTTGTTAAATGTCATATTAATGATGACGTCACTCTAGATATAAACAACAAAATCACTGTTTGATTAGGTAGAGTTTTGTCATAGGAATTTTCTCTGAGTCATTGTTCATCTGAGGGTGAATTGTATCTTGTAATCAGTAATATTGATATATCAATACAATAGTTAAACTGATATGAAATTGCTTATAATTCTGATGTGTTTGCTTTGATTGATTGTTTTGTATTGCTTTTGTACATGATATCGATCTTACACTTGATTCTTAGGCATTAGTGGGGCCAATGTGGATAGATTTGTGAAATAATATTGCTTGTGCAGACTCTAAACAAATTGAATTGAACACAAACGAGTCATTATTCGTGTTCGTTCATTTAACATTTAACTTGCTCACGAATGGATCACAAACATTTATCGGAAGAAATTTCTTTTCCGTGTTCGTTCAAGTTCACGAACATAAACGAACATATATTTTATAGATAATAAAAATTCAACATTCTTAAGCCCAAGCATTAACATAATCATCTTCTATTAATATAAAGTTAAACACTTAATATTAAAATCATAAATATAATTATCCAAAAATAAAGTTCAAGTTAGAAATAATAATCATAACTGAAATTATCTCAAAATAGTATTTAAAAAATGTAAGTTTTAAATTAATATATTTACAGAATGTATAAAATGCAAATGACTAGATTTCTTGTTTATATGTTAATAATAAATTAAAATTAAAAATATAAGACACATTTAGTGAATGAAAATAATAAACGTACGTAAACAAATAGAAACAAACAAACCTACCTAGTTTAATCCCGCTTTGAACGGGGTCTAGGAGATTAGATGAAAACACACCTTACCCCTACTTAAAATAGGATTGAGAGACTGTTTCATAAGAGTCACCCGGATTTATTTACGTATACATGCATACATCTTGCTACAAAACACACCACAAGAAAATTGCCTTAGTATTAATCAGATCATATAAACCTCAATAAACACATAACCATATAGCACAACCGATTAATCGAATCAAATAGACTTTAAGCTAAACAACAAATAAGCATACTATCATATAAGCATATATCATACATTTCATTAAACAATCAAACAACAGTGTTTAAGCTAAACCTACATCTCCTCTTCCCGTGCCCAAGGATATAAGCATACTATCATATAAGCATATATCATACATTTTGAGGCAACAAACATAATGACAGATCAAACACATGTACTATATACAAGAAGAGGAGCCCCTATAGCTAAAACCACACCTAATACTTCGGATCTCTAAACATATATCCTACAAAAGAGATCTATGTATCCCTCACATTTATTCTACGTCTCCGCGTACTCGTATCACTGATCAGTCTTTAGAGAGGTGGAACTCTGACGAATCCAACTTCCTTCCCTGGTTCTTTTTAATCGGCCAACAATTAGTTCTGTACAACATGGCTGGCCGATATGTTTATTATCAAAGGTGAACAAAAAAACCGGTTTGTGTTTACAAACCGGTCATTAATGGATCTCAAACCGGTACTTGTCAAACCTGTCCGAACCGCCGGTTTGGCATAGCTTCAGGATTATGGCGTTAAAACCGATTTCAAACCCCTCTAACCGGTTTCAATCCCTTCAAACCAGTTTCTAACCCCCAAACCGGTTCCTATAGGTTTGGCATCCCTTTCTCTCAAACCAGTTTCCAAACCGAACCGGTTTCACCCTTATACAGTTATACTACCCAAACCAGACCGGTTTAGGAACCGAACCGGTTTGATGAAAAAAACCAGTTTGTTCAGCTCTATTTATTACTGCTCTTCACGTATTCTAACCCGCAATGAACACGATGTGGCCTAACGGAACTAAAGCAAAACCTGGACCAGAATGTCATGCATTGTCGTACAAGTTCAGGTTAAAATTCCTTGGGCTGGACCTTTGATTCTTATTTTTTAAGGCCCTGATATAGTCTTAGTTTTAGCCTTTTAGGGTTGATTTGATTTGGGGCGTATTACTGCAGAGGTGGGCAAAAAAACCGGAACCGAAACCGACATCCCGAACCTGAACCGGAATCGGTCATACCCGAACCGATGGGTACAAACGGGTCCGGTTTTTCAGACAAATTAGAAACGGACCTGGTTCCACCTATACCCGGCCAAAACCCGAACCGGAACCGGCCAAAACTCGAACCGGAACCTGTCAAAAATCGGTTGGAACCGGTCGAAACCTGGAACCGGAACCGGGTATTGACTTTGTTGACCGGAACTGTAATCGGTTAAAACCGGAACCGGTTTCAGAAAAAAGCCGATTTGCGCACCTCTATATCACTGTATTAGTAATTAGATATCTCATTCCATTTTTTTTTTAATTCTTTTTTCGCGTAATGAGTGCCATGCCCGTTAACCAAAAATAATTAATTGAATAAAAAATAAAAATATGAAGAAAATAAAATTTTGATAAATCAACAATTTTGGACTTTGAGGTTAAGTATTTTCTTCTCGCCTATTTTTTCTGATAAATAAAATTAGAGTATGCGTCACTTTTTTCTTCATTTTTATTTTTCTCGTCTATTTCTAATATTAAATAATGAAATTATATAATAATAATAATACTAAAAAATATATTTTTAAATATCCAATATTAACATAATTAAGGATTCTTGTTATATCATTAAATTATTATAAATAGTTCTTGTATAATAAAAAAAATTTACATTATAATCAACTTTAATATTTTATAAAACTAGATTAATTATTCTTTTTATTTTTTTTACAAACTCTTGAATTAAATTAATTAAATTATTTAATTGTTTCTACTTTCTAAATGATGATTATTAATTTTTATTTTGGTAAGTTTTCTATGATTGATATAGGCAGATCTCGAATCTAGTTTACATTAAGGTTACAACAACACTACATATCCCATTTATATAACCCTCGTTAGTTTTTTTTAACGACAGATGATCTCAACGTGTGAATAACCGGTCATCAGATCACGCCACCAAGGTCTGGTAACCGTGACCATCGTGGGATTACCCGCCAGAGAAGCTAGAACCGAATAAATTTGTAAACCCTCTCCTCATGTTCAGCTTTGAACCCCTAACCTAATTAAGGTTCAATTTTCTGCCTCATTACAATATTGCTAGACTTGAAGCCGCCATGGAAAACTTAAAATTTAAGTGTCCTTCTAGATTCTAATGAGATTTAGGATGTCGACTTTGAACACTTTGTAATTCATTTCTCACCACAAACACAAAAATCGGCCAATAGAATTGCTTGAATCACCTTTATTTGTTTTTTTTTCCCTATCAAGAAACGAATTGGGGACATTCACTAAAACATGGCTAACCAACTATAGACCCTACATGTATAACCCGACTGATACTTCTAGAGAACACTACAATGAAAGGGACAATTTTCATAATTTTCAAGGTTGTAAATAAATCGGCAAAAGGTGAAATGACAAGTTGCACTCTTCATAGCTACAATCATTGTGGATTCTAATGTCTTTTTGTCAACACGGAAATTTCAAATGACTCCTTTTATTTAAATTTTTAAGAAGCTGAGTTCGACGTACTTGAACAAGCGACCTAAAAGAGCTAAGACTAAACCGGAGCTCGAGCCAAAAACTAAGCTTGAAATGAGCCTTCTCTTGAGGTTCACATATCAAACTCAAGAAGGATTACAAGCCAAATAGTATACTAAGTTTATTTGTTATTTTATAACATATATAATAATCAGAATAAGTTACATAAATTAATATGTTCTTTATGCATACATCAATTTTCAGATTTTACCTTAAACTTTAGTAATCATGTTAGAATACTTTTATTTTCATGTTTTGTAAAAATTAAGTCATTTTCTATTAATAAAAGTTATCTTTTCTGTTAAATTTTCTAAAATGAATTTTTTGTCCTTAATATTAAAGGATGTAATACTTAACTATCTATATAGTTAAAGTATTTATTTTGTAATATATTAGTTTTATTAAATTCTTGTTATTTTTTTTTTTTCTTTTACTATTATTCATTTCAATACTTTTATTTTATTAATTTTTAATATTGATAATTAGTTAACTAGTTATTTATATTATATGTTTTTTTAGTATAGTTTATTTATACTTTTCTCATATATCATTATATTTCTTTCAAATTAATTTATCATTTCATTATATATTTTAACAATAATTTATTAATTATAAGTGCTAAAAACATAAAATTAGGCAGTATCATTTTGGTTACAAATTAGTTGACTATAGATATTGTTTTGAGTAGAAATATTGTTTTGAATTAAATAAAAAGAAAAGTAAAAGAAAAAATATAATAAAAAAATTGTAAATTACAACAAATGCCCTTAAACTTTATGTAATTGGTTATGTATTTCATATTTTAATAGCAAGGGAAAATTAAATAATCTTTTTAAAATATATTAACAAAAAAATTAGCTTTGGTTGGTGGAAAGAGAACAAAGTGTTACAAAATATAATAATAAAAGATGTCAGACGCAATTAATAAAGTTTAAGGATAAAATTTAAAGTTAATATATACATGAATAATGTTTTATATAATTTATTTTGATAATTCTTATTGTCATAAAATATTATAATAGATGTAGATAATAATATATACTTTGTATTATATAACAATAAAAAACATTTATTATTAATTTCAAATTAATATAAAATAAACATGTCAATCTCAAGATAAAGCCAAGTTGAAGCTTGAAAAACTACTCACATTTTAGTAAATTTGAATTATTTAAGATCAAATAAGGGATGAGCATATATAAATGATTTTCACAAGTTAGATGCTATAGAGTACACGTTTGTATAAGACTATATATATTCATTTCTTGCAATTAAAACTTAATTGTACAAACCAAGGAGCTAGGCACTGCCCATGAAAAGTTACTTGTAAAGGATAATTAGTAGGAATCGAGCATAAATGAGAGCTTAACTAATAGTAGCACCAAATTAAATAAGAGTTGTTACTAAGTTGGTCGGAAGTGGTAACTTGGACCTCATCAACATCTGCTAAGTTGTTAATGTAATATCTACCACTAATATCATAGTCACAGAGTTGATATACAAAGTCTAACATACAAAGTCTGGGCCCCGTTTTCAGTGCGCGTATATAATGTATATATGTGTCGACCCTTAAGGGGCAAAAGTAAATTTGCATTAATTTTAACGTTATTTTACTTTAGTTTTGTGAAAATAATGTTAAGACCATTGGATAGGTCGGTTAACCAGGCACCATGAGCCTAGGGTCTCATTAGAAGCAGCCTCTCTATTCCTACGAGGTAGAGGTAATGATTTCTATATCTTACCCTCATCAGACCATACCTTAGCTTTGCTAATTGTGGGATATACTGAGTATGATGATGAATATACAAAGTCTCTATAAATGCTCCTAATTTTTTTAAAGACAAATCTATTGTATTCCTAAAATACTCCTAATTTAAGTACCTTTGTCTGGATTTGAACTCAAGACCTCATCTATATCCATACTATATAATAAATAAAAATTTTGTTATGACACATGTCGTCATTCTAGACCACTTAAAGCTTTTTTCCCGACTATCTCTCATCATAAATATTTTTATGCCATTTTTTATTAAATTTTGATTTTTTATCTTCCCTCTCTTATTAAATATTAATGATTTTATTTAACTTAGTAATAATATGATTAAATTATGAATCGATTCTTTAATTTTTTATAAAACATGTTTGTATACGTATTATGTTATTTTAAACAAATAATTTTAAAATTCAAATATTGAACCTGTGTAAATATTTAATTCATATATGTTTAATATAGTTTTAGGAACATTTTTTTTATAAATTTTTATCTTAAAAAAGTTTTACTATACAAAAAAAAGGTATAACTAATATTATTAGTATTAATATAATCATGTAAATTTAAAAAGATATAATAAAATTATTTTAATTATATAAATTTATGAAGACATAATTATAAAATCACATTATTTTTTATTCGCAAACCCGTGTACTACACAGGCCTATAACCTAGTGTCTAATATACAAAGTCTCTATCAATTGAGCTACTCTTACTTTCGCCAAAGGGTTGATAATTATAACCATTATGTAACACCATTTAGTGAACATTGATGTGTGGTGTTAGGTGGTGTTTGTTTTTTCAGAGGCAAAACGTCTGCGGTCTGCGGACCACATCTGCAGACCTCTTTTGCAGAAGAGGTGGACCAAACTCCTGCAAAAAGAGCTTTTGCGGGTGTTTGTTTTCTGAAAAATTTATAAACCTAAAAACCTCTTCCCAACCCCACCGTCGACCACTCCCATGGCCACCGTCTGCTCGTCCCAACCCCACCGTCGACCACTCCCATGGCCACCGTCTGCTCAGCCCAACCCCACCGTCCCAACCCCACCGTCGACCTCTCCCATGCCCGCCGTCTGCTCAGCCCAACCCCACCATCGAAATCGTCCACCGATCGTCTCCAATCTTCCACCTAACGCCGCTCACGACGGATCTTCCAACCTAGGGTTCCACCTACGGCGGCGAAGAGATGGAGCAATCGCGACCTAGAGGGCTCGTTTCCGATCGAACAACCTAGAGGGCCGCTCACGACAGATCTTCCAACCTAGGGTTCCCCTCATCTCCGATCGAACGACGGCGGTGGCTTGGGGAACCGTCACAATCGCGATGGAGGAGAAACCCTCATGGCGGCGGTGGCTTGAGGAACAGTCACGATGGTAGTGGCGGCGGTGGGGGAGCCGGCTGTGGAGGAGACCGGCGGTGGGGGAGCCGGCTGTGGAGGAGACCGACTTTGGTGAAAAGATGAAGTGAGAAGAGGTTAGAAGAGCTCAAAAAGAGCTTGGTCCAGGTCTGCGCCAAGAAGATGTCGCGCAGATGTTTTTTAATGAAATGTCTGCGAGAAAATAAACGGCCTGCGAACCTCTAACCTCTTCCCGCGTCTGCGTGGCGCAGACATAAGAGGTTAGAAGAGGTTTTTAAAAAAACAAACACCTCCTTAGTTCTCCTAAAAAATAATGAACATTTTTTAGTTAAATCTATGTTGTTTTGTTGTATTATTTTTCTTGTAATTTCTTTGCATATACTCATATTATCCATTGATACCATAGAAATATTTCAATGCATGATTCACATAATATAAGATATCCATGATTATACTCATCTACATGTTGATACGAACTCGCGTATAATATATAATTTTATAATAAAAAAGTATATAATATCAACACTAGTCGTAAACCATATAAAAAGTTTTGTTAAACTATTATAAATTGATAAACGTTTAGAGAATTTGTCAAAATGGATGTTCGAACCTAAATCTATCAAAATCTCAAACCATGTGTGATTCGGCCCCACCCTTGAGTTATTTTTTATAAATACTTGCCCCTTCCTAGCCCTTGATCCCATTCTAGCATCGACTAGCAAGTGTGGTGAGCAAAAGCAAGCTATAGAAAAACAATGGTGAAGGGTGTGATGGTAAAGGGTTTGAACATGATGGTCATGATGACATGGATGATGCTGATGCCATGGATGATGATGATGAAGATGGGATGGATCATGTTTCAAAGATCTCCATTTTCATGGCCTCTAAAGCTTCTTGAGCAAGTGTGGGTGCGATTTGTCTTCATATTTCTCAAATATGAGATGGAGACAATTAGTGCAAGATATGTTATCCCCTTTGAGTATTACAAGGTTCAACCATGTGACAAATTGTAAGCAATCTATGTTTAATTGGTTGATTTTGTAACCACGACCTGTACTTTGTATCTTATATATATAATATAATAATTATAATTATAGCTTATATGTAACCTTGTTAACAAGACCACCGATATGTGACGAGTAGGGATGACACGAACTTTGAAAATCTTTTGGTAATTAAGATCGAACATGGCTTTCAAAATCTTGATAATTACTCTTTAGACGAAAAGAAAAGAATCCAAGTTAAAACGGAGAAAATTAACAAGTTATTATCAGATTAAAAATAAATAAATAAATAAACCTAAATAAAAAAGAACCGAGCAAGTGAACTTTCGAATTGGCCAACACTCTCTACTTTATGATTATTGTTTCTCAATGACACTAGTTGTTGCTTTATTGAATTTGATTCACTAATATTATGAAATAGCACTTACATTGAGTTCTAGACATTTAGTATAGTATTTGTCTACAAACAATTAACGAACATTAACCAATATTAACCGAACGAGATTCTTGTTCATGTGTTATTCATTAAAGAATCGAACTTATTCACGAATGGTTTACGTACAATTATAAGAGAGTGTTCAGTAGCGATTCTTATAGTGTATGCGTGTTTGATCTACGTGCTTGGAGAGCTATTTTAATGTATTTAAGTAAAATTGACATTTGTGACGGAAAACCAACTAAGCAATAAGTGACGAAATTTTATTAAAGATACAAAGTTACGATTTCTTACAGTTTTATCAATTAGCAACCGGTTGGTTATGATTTTATGTTCTCTAATCCATACATACATTTTGCTTGGTAATCAATTAGCAGTCCGTTTTTCAAAAAAAAGTATGTGTTAAGGGATGTAAATGTCAAGAACACAGATGATATCCAACTTACAGATTCACTTGAATCTGTGATTCATTAATAACCAAGAACAAGAAGTAATTTTCTACCTATTACAACTCGATCTAAGAACAACGACTCAACCCTAAGATCTAACCTAATCAATAGATCTTTACACAAACAATCTACTCACTGAATAGATGTAAACGATAACACTGATCAACACAATGATCTGAACAAGACAAAGATTACGACTCATAAAATGATGAGATCGTATATACAGAAAGAAGAAACCCTAAATTTTTTCTCTGAGAGAAACTCTAGAACTCTCTTATGAAGAAGATAAAAAGTGAGTCAATTAAATCTGATGTAGCATACTTGAGAAGCCACCGCAACCTTTTATCCTCTTTGACATCAGCTACCTTCTCATTTCTTTTCCTTCAATTCAACCCTTCACCTTTTAAGCACTTGTCAATTTCTACCATGCATAAAGCACTTATGCAAAATAACAAGTTAACATATTCAACCTAACAAAACATCAATACTAACTGAATTACGAACTGGACTATCAACATATTTTAACATCCCCCCTAATTCGGTTAGTATACAAGTTTATTAGAACCATATTCTTTAGAAGAATAATGATAATGAAAAACTCATTTTTGGGATTGTTCTCTTGAATTGATTAACCATAATTTTTTAACATGCCCCCTCAATTCAAATTGTAAACATACACATCCAGCCAATTTTGTGAACACAGGCTAAACCCACGGATGAACCAAGTCCAGCCCACGGATGAATCAAGTCCAGCCCACGAAAGCCTATGAATACAAGCAGCTAGCCGAACACAAATACTCATAAAGCATAACAAACAAATATGTGTTAGTGTAGGTTATAAAATTGATAAAATATAACATATTACTGTTTTTAACACCCTCCCTCAATTTTATACCCAAACACATCATACATTTTTAATTTATTTGCTAGCATACATGTTGTTAAGCAGATAACCCTTTGATTAAAATATTAGCCAATTGATTACCTAAATTAGTTCACAAAGCCTGTATTTGTAACTCAACAAGCAAATTATCTCAAATTAACATACAAAACACAAAATAGTCGACCATTTGACCACCTTTTCCAGATTATCAATTATAGAGAAAGAATAGATGACTTTTGCATTCTCAAAACTTGGAAACAAATTTCACTTTATCAAAACTTTAAGTTTGATAATTTGTATTTTTTTAGCGAAAAATTATATATGAAAAACAACACCCAATCACAAAAAAATTCTAAACATTGTTAGGTATATATTTTTCTAACATACACCTTGTTTCCTATCACTAACAAAAAAATATTTTCCATCAACTCATAAAAATATGAAGCTTTGAAGTGAAAAATTAAATCCACAACAAAAAATACAAAACCATTTGCCAACAGACAAAAACATCTTCCAGTAATCAAGAAGAATACAAATCAGAATCACATTCTGAGCATACAATGAATCTCAAGATTCAATTACCATATGAAAAACATATTTCATAAAAAACGAGTCACTAAACTCTGTAACAATATCAGACACACATCTGATTAACACGGAATCACAAAATTCCAAACACTATCAAAAAACACATTTGATAGAACAAAAGTCACATTGCCTTTAAGACTTCAGAATCACATCTGAAAAAAATTGACAATGTCAAAATACTTGTGAAAAAAATCACATGACCTTAGTCACGCAACTCTATACAACTCAGAACAATGTCTGAAAACCTGAACCACATGATTCAGAAACAATATCAGAAAACAATCTGATAATACAAAAATCACTTGATTTTAAAACTTCAGAACTACGTCTGAACAGAATTTAACAATATCAAAGAATTTGTAAAGAATCACAAGACTCTTTAACCACTTTAGATGAACAAATAAGTCACACAACTTTTAGAATTGCAAGACTATGAAAACCATAACTTCAGAAATAAAATTCTGGTTAAGGAAGAAGATAAAGAATCATATGATTCTATAAAACTATCAGAGACATCTGATAAGAAAGATAAAAACCACACGGCTTTTTTTAAAAAAACTCAAAACAATGTCGGAAGACAAGAATGTGAAAGACTTGAAGACTAATTTGATTTGATAAAAAAACTTTTACAACTTTACAAGAACATATAATATGATCACTTGTAACGAACATAAAGACTAATTTGAATCAAATACAAATCTTTTACAATTTCACATGTAATATTGAATCACAAGATTCAAGATACAAATCTGACAGCAATGAGAATCACATAATTCTACACACACAAGAAGACAATCAATATTGCCAACAAGCTCTCTCTGATTATATAAGCAAAAATCATACAATCTTGCCATCAAAGAGAAAAAAAATACACAAAGCTGACAACACATCCAAGAATAGTCTTGAACAAAAAACAAACGGGCAAACCTCAGAAACACATGGTTTCATTTAAACAAAATTTAAGTTTTTTTTTTTTTTTTTTTTTTTTTTATCTCTTGAACATGACAATAACAAACCAGAATGAAACCAACTCAAGACCTCTTACACAAAAGAATCTAGTAGACCTTGAAAAATTCTTATTCAATTAATTCTAAAATTTCATTGAAACATTATGGTTAGCTAGATCAAAAAATATCAAAAAAACTTCAATTATAAAGGAGCCTTTTGAACGTGCTTTATATATGAAATATACAATTTTTTTCATTCATCAAAAAAACATTATTTTTGCAGCTAGACCCAAAAATACAAAACAACAAAGATAAATATTTTGATATTTTTAGATCTTTTATTCAAGAAGTCTACACTCTTACATTTACTTCCAAAAAATGAATTTAAATTGGTAAAAAATAGCTTTGTCCCAACCGGTATGGTGATAAAACTCTGAACCCACAAAAAACAGAGTATAGAATAGAAATTTAGCCAAATGTCATTCATTAAAACATAACAACAATTTTATATTCACGAAAACAAACAACCATTTTAGCTTAAGACTAAATACATAGTAAAATCTTTATATCATTGTGTTAAAAAAAATTAGGCAAAAAATCCTATTTTAAACAAAGACACTTGTAAAAATGACAAAGGACATAAACGAACAACTGAAAGAACACAATAAAAGCAAGAAAAACGTTATTATGCAAGTTTGATATTAATGACAAGGATACATCCATGTCAATTACCAATAAATCATTTCCTAGTTAAGGTATCATTCAAGATCAAAAAAAAAAATTTCAATAGCATGTGTTATAGAGGAGGTTGTACATCAGCCATAACAATATCAAATGGCAAATACTCAAAGCAAGTACAGAACACACAAGCACTCTTCAATGATATAAGAACTTTGAACAGTTACAAAATAGCCAACGCACACCAGACATTAACAGAGAAGTACTATGCATTTAGGCAAGGAGTCCTTATCATCAACCTACCAAGCTATTACTTAATAACTAAAACTAAGTAATAATTCATACGAAGATTTAAACATAAAACTTATAGAAATCTACCCCAAGCCATAAGGTAAAGAACTTACTGTAATCATTTTTTTTTTTTTTTTGACAAGAAGGAATGTTTCATTTACTTTAATTTATTGACCACAACCTCTTATATGCCAAAATTGGGTTTGGGCCCTTATCCACTACCAGGGGAACATCCCATGAATAAGCAATCTTAGAAATCGATCTTAGATCTGAATGAACTGTGACGAGCTACAAACCTTAAAAATCAACAGACAAACTGATTTGTAGACCCTAGTGGCCAATAACTTCAAACCCTTTGTTGACTCAGAGAAAGATAAACGGATATTCAAGACAACTAAACAATCAGAATAGTCACAATAATACACACAAGCATACGCATACAGAACAAACAAGATTAGAGCCTTAGATTCATATCACTTATATGTGACAGAGCAAGAGTTGATTACACTGCAAGAACCACAAAATCAGATGATATAATGCAAACTACTGTGAACAGGGAGACTCAGTCCCTGGCATAATACGATACAATATAATCACAAGAACCAGAAAAAATAACAAAAGACAGGAACGATCTCACCGAGAATAGCCACTCAAGTTAGAGCGCATCCTAGCTTCCAATTAGGTTCTTAATACCTTCACTTAGGGTATAAGATACCTAACAAGATCTTCCTTCTTTGAAATACTGCACTCTGTCCGGTGATTAACCTTCAACCAATTTGATTTACAACCCTAGGTTTTAGATTTAAAACCTTGGTTGTTTTGTACTGTTGCGGAAGCACGAACCAGGAACAAATGAATATAGCCAACTGCTGTGCTCACAAAATACCACAGATATAGAGGAAAGCTCAATAACGATCTGTTTCTTCAATGAGAAGCCCTAATCGTTGAAACTCAAAACAAGAACAACACAGCTAACGCTGACCAAAACCAAATATCAATCCAACCGTTGTGATTGTAAAAAAATCACAAACAAGGGGAAAGCAATAATCGATTTGTTTCTTTTTCAAGAAATCTAATCGTTGAAAAACATCAAATAAAAGAATCAGAACGAGGGAGAAAGCTTCGTAACGATTGGTTTTTTTCCTTCAAAAAAACCTTAATCGTAGAAACTAAGAAATCATAAATCAAAGCCTTATGGCTCTGATACCATGTCAAGAACACAGATGATATCCAACTTACAGATTCACTTGAATCTGTGATTCATTAATAACCAAGAACAAGAAGTAATTTTCTACCTATTACAACTCGATCTAAGAACAACGACTCAACCCTAAGATCTAACCTAATCAATAGATCTTTACACAAACAATCTACTCACTGAATAGATGTAAACGATAACACTGATCAACACAATGATCTGAACAAGACAAAGATTACGACTCATAAAATGATGAGATCGTATATACAGAAAGAAGAAACCCTAAATTTTTTCTCTGAGAGAAACTCTAGAACTCTCTTATGAAGAAGATAAAAAGTGAGTCAATTAAATCTGATGTAGCATACTTGAGAAGCCACCGCAACCTTTTATCCTCTTTGACATCAGCTACCTTCTCATTTCTTTTCCTTCAATTCAACCCTTCACCTTTTAAGCACTTGTCAATTTCTACCATGCATAAAGCACTTATGCAAAATAACAAGTTAACATATTCAACCTAACAAAACATCAATACTAACTGAATTACGAACTGGACTATCAACATATTTTAACAGTAAACGACTCAATTCCTGTGCCATTTGAGTTGAACTTCTAAAAAACTTAGTTAAAATAACTCGAGCCTACATTGAAGCTCTTTCAATAAACACAACTCTTTCAAGGCGTAAAGACCCTTGGTCACGCCCTTATAGCATCCCTTTGTCATTACAATTTGGGCGTCTATGTTCTTACACGTTGGATGTGACCAGGGATAACAGGTTTTAAGTGACCGTGGTCCCAATGAGGAAGCTCAAACCCACTCAATTCTACCGTTAGATATAGTCGTTTGATCTCCATTGATTTCTAAAATATAAAAACATATAGAAAGAAAAAAAAATCAATAGTCATTGGTTTTTGTTAAAAATAAAACTACACTACAAATACTTATTTAACAAATCTTTCACTCATAAAATTCTCAACACTACAACAACTATAATTTCTTATATTTTAAAATATCTTTACTCTATCAATACGAACAACCTAAATAACACTTTCTTCAATACGTTCAATAATTGTTATCAGCTTTGAACAGATCCTAACATTTTGAACAATCCAAACCCTTTTTTAGTTGATACTCAAGATCAACTTTTTTCAACTATCAATCATCCATATCTTCCGCCTACTTGTTCAAGAAGGAAGAACAAAACGAATAAAATTTTATAAAAAGTGGTTAATCAAACAATACAAGATGAACCAATGAGAAGGAGGTCACACGGACTAGAGCTTTTATTGATTTCTCTAAAGATTTGTTATAGTATGCATGCATATATGTATGTATAGATGCATATGTATATGTGTGTGTCTATGTATATATGTATATGTGTGTATATATATGTATATATGTATATATTTGTATTATTTAATAATAATATATTTTTTATTTTGCATCATAATCGACTCCTAATTAATTTCCATTTACAACTTTCATTTGAATAACATTTACAAAAAATAATATTAAAAATAACAATGTACAAAAATAGAATATATTTTATTTTTGAAGACATATTTTTATATTTTTTATGGTTTTTGTAGACACCAATCAAATGGGTACGAAGTTTTGGAACCTTTGCTAAGCCAATTTATTGAAATAATGGGAATGTGAATCGAACACCACAACAACCTAAAAGTGAAGTTAGTGATGACCTTGTGATAAACAAGACGTCGATGGAGCATGTTAGATAGGATGGTCTATTTCATCACAACACAACGCAACGTGACAAGTTATGAGACACTCGACAAAGTGGTATCATGTCTCGTAGTTACAAATTTCAAAATATACCAAGGCTTCATTGTTAGACTCCATTGGTTGGCGTATAATTGATTAAAATGAGATATACAAAGAACAAGATATCAACATACGTACCCCACGAACCGTAACGTCTCCTCGGTATAAACAACGAAGAAAAAAGGGGGTAATTTTCGTTCTTATCGAACTACAAACAAACGTTGCATAACATATCATAATCAATAAAAAAATGCAAAAATACAAGAGCAAAAACAATATAACGACATAATTGTTATATTCTCCAACCGATCACATATGTAAAATGACAGTGAAGACAAGGAAAACATTATGAAAAAATATAATATATAATAATTTAGAATTAAAGTTTGATATATGCACCATATATTTTTTTATTTTGAAAATGATTAGAGTATGTTTTCAGTTTTTTTTACCTTATATATATATAGTTGTTAACTTGAAAATTTACTTAAATTAAAAAAAAATAAAAAAACTTTGAATTAATTTCTTTAGAAAATGTTTTTCAAATTTTGAATAAAATTTGCAGAAAGAAAAACTAAAATATTATTTAAAAATAAAATAGAAAAATATAAAATTTAATTCAATTATTACCTAACGATTGTAATCAATCCCATATGTAAGTAACGACCACACATGTTGAATCAAGTTTTGGATGATGAAAGTTGCTTTTATGCAATACTTATGTATCGTTTACGCACTACAAGAAAAGCCAACTAAGGGGACAAAGGCTACAGCGAAGCCAAAATATCGTTCCTATAGATTGAGCCATGCCGTCGCTGTAGCTTAAAAGTTCTTTTTCTGATATTTTAAGCTATAACGACTACATACGTGACATCTGATTAAACTCTCATCAAACATACATTGTCTTTTAGATGAAAGTTCTTGTGTTTAAATCGAAGTAAAAAGTTTATTATTTTAGGTATAGTTTAAAAGTATACTAATTCGTCAATCTTAAAAACAAATAAATAATGATTAAACAACTTTAAGTGTGCTTAAAAGTAACCAAAAATTTGTCAAGTCAAAGGAAATGATCACTTGAAAAGTATTTCAAAATTCTATTAGCAAGACTACTCTAATTTACAATCAAACAATCAAAATTATTCATTAAAATATCAATTTTCCTATCTTTCATCTATAGAACCAACCAAGCTTAAAATTTTCACTCTCATTCACAACCAACCAACCTAATTTTCACTAACTAAATATTACTTTATGATTATTTTTATTTGATTAAAAATAATTATTTTATTTAAGAAATATAAATTATTATTTTTAATAAGTTAACTAAAAAATTTAAAAGTATTTTAATATATATATAATTTTTAAATTTTAGTTGTTGTTTATGTAATTTTTAAATTTTAGTTGTTTATATAATTTTTTGGTTTTATTTTTAATTTATGTAGCTAATTTTAATCTATATTTATAAATGTAAATATATAATCTCCAACCAACAAGGGTTGGTGAAGCAAACAGATCGTTGGGTTTATTTGTTTTTGTTATTTTTATTTTTCACTTTTGAGTGACCAAACGAAGTATTGATTGTCGATGGGTTCGGTATAAGTGATTCTAGCTAAATGTCTTATGACATTTTCATATTCATTTTTCTTATTTAAATGATTCTTTTATTAATATAATTGATATTTAAGGAATGTTTAACTAAAAAAGTTCGAATTGATTTAGTATAGTGTTAAATCCTATTAATATTATTTTTTTGATAAAATACAATCATGTGTTTTGTTTTATATCAAATTGTAACAAAGCTTGTTATTTTTCAAATATTAATTATATAACAATTTATTATAAATTTATCAATTGTTAAGAACTTTTATAATATTTGAAATTCATAATATAAACTTTAAAACAATAAAAAATTTCTTAATGTCAAACAATGCAACAAATGTGATGTAAAAAAAATAGTTAGAGATTTAAATTGTAATTATACTTTTATTTTATATTTTCTTTATGTAATAAAATTCTTTTAATTATTTACTTCAATTTAATAAACAACATAAAATTACATATTTTTTATTTTTAAAACTTGTAATACCATGTGTTTAACCTAGTTTATGAATAATTGACGCCATATTATATTCTATTTTAATCCCTGCACTTGGAAAATAAATCAAATCTCGTTCAGTGAATTTCTATTAATGTGAACCAAATATTCAAATTTTATTAGAACCACACGAAGCAAACGTGCGTACTTTAAATACCCGTTTATTCCACATAATTAATCTATTATAGTATTATGCATACAATAATTGAAATAAAAAGACAAAACCTTTTGGGTTTTGGCATTTTATCCCGTTGAAAATCCATACCAGCTTCTAACATTAATTATTTTAATGTGACATATATACTCTAATTATATAATAATTAAAGGTTTATATTAAAGATATGATGTTTTTTTACAGATTATATAAAAATTGACACTTGTGTACCTCTCTTCTATTAAATATTTGTAAAATACATTTATTATTTTAATTTTTCTTCTTTTTATTTTACTAAATAATAAAGATTTTATTGAATATTCTGGTAAATAAAATGCTTACAACACAAGTAATTCTTTAATTATATTTAAGAAGCATATGATATAATATTTAAATAAATAATTTTAAAATTTATTTATTTAACATGTTTAATACACATGTTTTTAACATAATATATAATACTAGGTGAGTAACCCGTGTAACACACGGGTTGACTTAAAGTTAAAATGAAAATAAAAAAATATTTATTATAATCATATAAGTAAAATCGGCGTATTAAACTATGATTTCAATAATTAGACATAAAAATAAATTGTGAAAGCATGATTTCAAACTATATAAATGATATGCATTGAAAATGTAAATACAGAAGTCAACCATTTATAAGAAACTTGAGCATATAAAGATATATATCACACTAAACATAGTAAACTAGAACAAGAAAGTCACAAAAATTTGTTCATAAGTTTTCAAATATTTCATTGTATACAACGTTTGTTGTTATATTTGAAACTTTCCCCTCTTTATCTAAAATCAGAAGCTTTAGTCCATCCCTGCTATTCACTTTGGATAATGCAACATATAGTTGACCATGTGTAAAAACCGGATCTCTTAAATACAACCCAACTTTTGATAATGATTGCCCTTGACTTTTGTTGATTGTCATCGCGAAACATACAGAGAGTGGAAATTGTCTTCTTGTAAATTTAAAAGGGATCTTTTTATCTGACGGTGTCAAATTAATTCGAGGTATAAACATTCGAGTCCCAATATTGCTTCCTGAAATGATTTCTGCTACAACAACTCGATTACCAAGTTTTATCACGTGCAATCTGGTTCCGTTACATAAGCCATTTTTCTGAACAATATTTCTCAACAACAAAACCGGAACACCAACTTTTAAAATCAATTTGTGGTTTGGTAATCCTGATAGCTTAATTGTATTCAGAAACTCTGGTGAACATAAACTTTGATCAAAAGTATCACTAACACCATCAGACTAACAAATGCTATCGGAACTGAGGTATTCCATGTCATCACCGGGAAACATCGACATCAAGCGATCGTTAATACCTTCAACTACATTATTCTTCGGTGCCAGTATTGCTCTTTCTTGAAAAAAATTCGGGTTCTTGAAATTTTGAAGAATTGAAGGATAAACAAAGTCAATCAAATCAGATATAGGATCCAACGAATCTGCAATGAGAAGATCATTTGGTACCTCAATAAGTCCCTCATTATTATTTAAACCACCAACTTTTCCTTCTTCAATATCAAGAAGCCACTCTGCAATTTTTTTTGTCTTCTCAAGTTCATATGCATCAGATCCGAAAGTTAATCTCATGTTTTTGGTTAATCTTAATACCTTGCATTTTGACCAAAATGTATGAGGAACTGAGTGACGCACTCACAATGTCATGCATACTACCATGGGATACAACAGGAAGAATTTGTCTAAAATCACCTCCAAAAACCACGACTTTACCCCCAAACAAATTTGTTTGATTTTCAAGAGAATCCCAACTCAAAATGTCTTGCAAAGTTCTGTCCAACGCCTCAAAAGCATGCTTATGAACCATTGGTGCTTCATCCTAGATAATCAATTCTGTTTTTTTCATCAATTGGGCAAGATCGCTATCCGGTTTTATGTAACACATAGAATCCTCATTCAAGTTTAAAGGTATTGCAAACCTTGAATGTGATGTCCGACCTCCGGTTAATAACAATGAAGCAATACCACTTAAAGCAACATTTAAGACAATCTGACCCTTTGATCTTATAGCAGCCGACAATGTCTTCCATAAGAAGGTTTTGCCAGTTCCTCCATATCCATACACAAAAAAGACACCTTTTTTTTGTTGAACATCATTCATTATATTGTTATAAACACATTGTTGCTCTTGTGTTAATGAATTGAAAAGAATGTCATATTCAGTTTGTAAAATTTGCGTATCATAAGAGAGCTCCTCATTGATCAACGAATTGTTTGCAGAAGATACACACTCAGCATCAGGAAAAGTCATGGTCGTGAAGTCTCGTAGTGTGGAATTATTCCGAAACAAATATTTCTCGATCTCAATCAAAGCCAAGTTCTTTATTTGATCTTCGGCAAGGGACAACCCTAATGCACGTAAAAACACAAAATGCTAAAAGATTATCATTCTAAAAAAATATAGTTACATGTAAATAATAAGAATTAATTTTATTCATATTTGTTTTACATACATAAAATAAATACAAATGGTAGAAGAAAGTTATTCGGATGAATTTTTATTTAAAATAATAATAAGTGTTGTAATGTTAGGTTACTTTTGTTTACGGTATTACTATTTCTTAAGTTGTTTAGAGAACACATTATTCAACTATTATCAAAAGATGACCATATATTTAATTTAAATTATAATACTTTCAGCTATAATGATTAAAAATAAGTTACAAATATATACTCTGAAAGTTGTACAAAAATATTAATAGTTAGTGTAAAAAACAAAATATAAATATTTAATAAATTTGAAATTAATAACATACCTGGGTACTTTAAAAGTTTTTGTTGCCTATAAAGAATGTCATCTGATAAGTATTTCCAAGTATTCTCCCACACAAAATCAGGTTTGGAAAGGCTATTAGACATTAGCATTATTGCAAATAAACTTCTAATATAATAACCAGTTCCAGTATGACTCACTTCTTGAATATCTTCAATATACTCAGTGTCATCATCTAACAGGCCCATAGCATAACATGCATTTCGAAATGTAGGACATTTAAGTCCATTCACTGTTAGAATATCATCAAATGATTTTGGTCCTTTTACTTTGTTCAACAGTATTCTTAAAAAATAAGCTTCTCCAAGTGAAGGAGGAACCGAATGAATTCTACCAATTGAAAATCCTTTTTTCCTTGGTTCCTAACATCTGTCTTTGGATTTCCAAAAAAATTGTGTGGGGAATTCAACATATGTATGTAACCTTGCATATTCATAAGTTTCATTACACATCATCCATGACAGGAACATTGAAGAAGCAACAGTAGACTTGTTAAGAACAATGTCAATATCATCCTCTGCACCATATACAATTTGTTGTTGACCGGGTAGATGGAATGGAAGCCTCGTAACAAAAGAAGTTCTATAATGAATATCATATGAGAATATTCTCCATAATGCTTCACATGCTGAGATATATCTACAATCATAAAATCCATTGATTTCATCAACAGGTTCACTTGATCATTTGTTGTTGTAGAATCAACTAAAGAGATAGTAGCTCTATCAGGACCCTTGTTGATGTATTTAAACAAATATTTTATGGATCCTGATTGATTGCACCACTCAACATTTATATGAGCCTGATATCGTTTTAGCAGAACTTTGTTATATGCAACAACACTTCTATTGTCCAACTTCACTCCTGACTTTTCGACGAAATAACCCGAATCTCTTCTCTTATATATGGGAAAGCCACCGGTATCAATAGATGTATGAGTGTAAAACTTTTTAGGAAAGTTTTTGGAACACTTTCTATCTACCATGCATGGACAATTCATATTATCAGCACCACAAGGACCATGAATCATGAACTCACGTACAAGTGAGTACAAGTCAGGATCAACACTTCTATCAGGTATCTCAGCAGAAATAAATTGATCAATATGGTCAACAGTAGGACACTTGTGGTCTTTGTCCATAAACAAACATATATGAGCATGCGGCAATCCATGTTTTTGAAACTCTACCGTATAGACCACTGTACATAAAGAAATGTTAAATTAGAAGATATGAAAACAAATTATACAAAAATTAAAAAAAAAACCGAATATAAAATGTATAAAAAATGTTGAATTTTAATAAATAAATATCATAAAATATTTTAATTAAAGTGTGTATAGTAAACTACCTCCTTCAACCTTTCCAAGTAAAGAATTATCCTTCAAGTCTTTAATGATTGAATCAAGCTTCTATCTTGAAAATTCTACATAAAATGTCAGGTGTGTCTTCAGGGCTTATGTTTGTGTCTTTGAGAAACCTTTTAACATCCGGCCATTTTGGATTACATGTTATTGTAATGAAAAAATCCGGATAGCCAAATCACTTACAAAGACTCATAGCATCCAAGTAATTTTGCATCATGTATCGAGCACCTCCGGTAAATGAAGAAAGTAGTATAACACGTTGACCGACATTAGACACTTATGAGGTTCCTTGATTCTGAACATTTCGAAGGTTTTCGTAAGACTAGCATCTTAGAACTTTTTGTTGCTTACGTATGTATTACAGTCTTTCGCTTTCAATCATCGTGTATGCGTCAACCAAAAATTGTTGAAAAAGTCTTCTTGAATTTAGTATCAATGAGAATTTGTTCAATCTGTCTTGTATTCTGTATGCAAAAAAATATCTCATTGTACAATTTGACCGGATGGTTTTGTTCAGAGATGTTGCATTTCTGTGAGGGATGTCAACTCTGCAACCATCATCACCGTAAGGGAATAGCAATGGATACTGAAGAGCAAGATATGATGGATGCAGTTCACTTATTCTTTGAAGACTGCCTGATTTGTTTTTCACAATAATATCCCGATTATCAAACGCATCACCGATGTCTCCAACAATTAAATCAGCAACTTCTGAAGCTGTTGGTAGATTGTAAGTTCTACCATCTTTATGCCTTTTTCCAATTAGACGAAGCTTTAAGTCAACATGAGGATTTTCATCAAAACAATCTCTTACCATTCGATAACACTTCACGAGTTCGTTATGTGAATCTAGCATAAGCTTCAAGTCATTGATAATTTGAATATCAATTGTATCTGAAGTTGTTGAGCCACCTTTTGATTCTCTGTTAAAAGTTAAAATATGAATATGTTAAAAAATCAATATTATAAAATTTATAATTTTTTCCATTCATTTACTAATAATTAACGTTTATCATAATATCAAGAAACACTAATATTACGTCTGCAGTTCCTTTGTCAAATTAAAAAGTATAACGTATATGTAGATAAAAAATATTTATAAAATGAATATATATGTTATAATAAATAGAATGATAACTAAGTCTTAAACTTAATTTATCAGATAGCTATATAAAATTTAATATCTTTTAGTAAATCATATAGTTTATTGTAATCTAAAGAAGACTGTTGATAATGATAAAGAGAAGTGCCAATAACATCATTTTGTGTTAAATTGTAATGCTATAAACTATTAAAAAAATGTATTAGTAAAACTTAGGTGAGTGTGAGGTGGGCGATTCAATTAAGTGTGTTTTAAATATTTTTATATGAGGGGTGTAATTTTAGAGACACATAAATTTCAATTTATAAGGTTGAACACATACATATTTTAAAATTATTAAAATTTCAAAGAAATTGAAAACAAAAACAGATAAACGAACACGTACCTGCAAACACTTCTTCTATTTGAAATTTCATTGTTGGTGTCATAAATGTATAGTTGCGAAAATCTTGGTTTTTCTCCAGTTGCAGGTAGGAGACTTCCCATTTGATGATAATTTTGATCGCTTAATCTAAAAATAAATGGAGTCTTGTCTTTATTAATTGATGAATGATTCCACCCATGGAGGTAAAGGAGAACATCGAATTGTATCGACGAATATATTTCAAAAGATACTTGCTTTTCGCGTCAGTTCCTTTATAAAAATCTTGATAACTCCATGGAGTGTCTTTTAAAATAGGAAGCTTAACCGTTCCGTAACCACAATAAAGAGAATAACATGTTTTTCCCCTAGTTTTTTTTCCTCTGTCGCTCTCATGTCTCCATAGTTTTGCATGACGTGATTAACATATAATTGTTTGATCACCATGATCTAGGTAAACTATTTGACATGAAATAAAGAAAAACATAAATATGTAAGTTTAATGAATTAAGACTTTAACACGTAAATAACCAAGAATGGTATAAAGTATAAGTAAATATTATACCATAAGCACTTATTTAAACACGTATAAAGTAGAATACATTGTTAGTCAAAATATGACTAGATGAAAAATGCAATGCTATATAAGAGAAAAAAAATGCATCACTGATGATTACTTCATTTTTTAATAAAAAATTTAATTAAATTTTAGTTTAAAAAAGGGTATTTTAAATACATATTTATTGTGAGCAGTACTAAAAAATTAGTTGTATAACAACATAAATCGGAAAAAGTATATTAGTGTAGTATGTTATAAATTGTATTAAAATAATGTAGTTCGTTATATTGTTGGAATACTAAAAATTTCATCAGTAATAACATATAAATCATTTGTTTTGAAGCATTACAGTTTAATACATAAAATAAACATTAGATATATTTATAACACTAATATAATAAACACAAAGGTAGTTTATAATAAATACCTTTTGAAACGCATGTGAATACGTCTTTAGTAGATTCACGAAGATTAAATTGTTCATCTTCTGTTAATTCACTCATACGTATAGGAGACATACATCGATTCTTTTTTCGTGCGTTATGTGAAGATGATGGTAAGTTGGTTAAACAACTTTTTCCAGTGGACATGAATGGAGTACTTGATGTCATGCTATTAGAAATCATATATCCATGTGTGGAACCTGAAAAATGAAACTTAATATATGAATTTTATAATCCTAAATTGGAGATAAAACATACATGATTTTTTTATAATAAAAGTTAATATAAATTTCGATTAAGAAATTAGTGATAAATTATACTAACAAAGCTTAGTTTTTACCATCGGATCGTGTGATACTTGAAGATACCAAATTTCTGTCAATGTCTGGGACATTTCTAAGGTATATAATTTACTTACAAAGTGTTGTGTTTTCTTTTTGATTCTGAAATCTGTGGTGAATATTAGAATTTGAACCTATTAAATAATAAAAAAGTTTGATCAATAAAATTCTGTTGGTAAATGAATAAATATAGTCAATCATGTATAATATACTATTTATATTTCTATAAATTTATAAGAAACTATTTATGTATGTAACCGTAAATATGTATTTACCATGTGATGTAAGTGAAACGGAGAAAGGTATTCCAATGCATGTTTGGTTTGCATTATGGAATATTTTTTGAGAAGCTGAATCTGTTGCCGTATAACCAGACTTTTTACTATCAAGATATATCTTCCTTTGGTATCTTTTTTGAGCAGCAAGACTTTGAGCAATTGTGTGATAAACTACTAATAAACAATAAAGTTTTAATGCATGAAAAAAATAATTATATATAGAATGGATTTATATTTAATAAAAAAAATAAATAATTGGGATTTAATTTTAAAAGTTCAACGCAAATGTAATTTTAAATTAATTATAATGTAAATATATTAAATAATATAAATAATTATTAACTATAAGTAAGAATTTCTATATTGTTTGAAAGCGATAAGTGGTTTTAAAAAAAATCATAATCGTTAAATTATTTTTCCTATAAATTTAATGTTATATATTTATTTATAAGTAAGCTCAAGATGTGTTTAAAGTAAATAACAAAATCATCATGTAATGAAAAACATCGTAATTATGAACTCATCAGGTTTGTTGAATGAAAGTCATTAAACTCAATATGTATTTAAATAAAAAAAACTGACCAAGTGATAATAGTATATCATAATCCTTAACACATGGTTGGTTTGTTGCAACAAAGTCGTTAATCTAAACATGTTTAAATTAGACGATTAAACTCACCAGGTGATGATATTGTACCATAATTCTGAACACATGGTTGGTTTGTTGAATGAAAGTCTGTGACAACATTTGATACTCTTGGGATGTTAGGAGATTTTTTAGCATCCAAGTATATTTTTCTTTGTTTTCTTCTATCAGCAGAAATACTTTGCAAAATGTTTGGATCTTGATCTGTAAAACAACATATATAATAAGATAATGTTAATTGTTAAACCGAGTTCGTAAAATAAATGAAAGATATATTGATACATACCATTTGAAATGTCTGAGAAAGGACTTCTTGTCTTGTGAACTGTATAAACCATAAAACATTAGTACGGTAATTTTTTAAAAACTCTTATAATGTAAACTTTATTTTAACAATTTTTTGACATGGTACCATTTAAATTGTAATTCGGAGAATTAAGACTTGATGTTGGAAGAGCAGGTTCACTCTTCTCTGGATCGTTTTCTTGTTTTTCATTTTGACCTATGAAGGATATAAAGATGTTTAAATAGATGAAATAATAACCTACAACTCAGTATGATTGCACCTATAACATTTGTAATCAGGCTTAGTATGGCAATAGTAGCGGTGGAAAATTGGCACCGGTTTATGCAGGATATGAAGGTAGATATGAGAAAAGTTTTACCTAAGTATGGACATGGTGCATTTGTTACGAATATATACGAATGTAATATAAAATAAAAATAATTTAAAGCGGTCATATGAATGTACAATAGATATAAAAGATGAACGAAGTCTAGTAACGTACCTAATATGAAGAATGAACAACCTTTGAATAATAACTTTGGTAGATTGAAAAATTGAGGGACGAGAAGGATGTTGTAGTTTGTAAAGTTTATTTGTATAGTAAAATATAAATGATAAAAAATGAGCATTTATATATGATATAAAATATTATTATAAAATAAATATTTAGATATTAATTATATAATTATATTTTTTGGTATGTAATTTGAAATTAGAAAAATTAGTGGAATAATATAAATGAATGATAATGATGAAGAGAGAAAAAAAACGTATAAATTATTTTTAATTTAATTTTTTATGTTTGAGTTACAGAACATTAAAATACACCTTGTTTTTTTTGTCTGTTAACACATTTATGTTCAAACATTTTATGAAGGTTTAATTGTAAGTGATACTTAAATACTATGAACCAATTACATGTAACTATAATCATTGTAATTTATTCAGTTACGTAAAAAAATTAAATGACGTTAATTATATGGATTTAAAATGTTATTAAATTTTAGTTAATTAGACAATTGTTGTATAGTTATTTAATAATAATAAATGCTGTTCAAAAAAAATTAATAATAATAAATGTTAATATAATCATTTAATTGGTCCATTAATTTCCTTTATAAATAATAATATATAATATTTTAAGTTTTTATATTTTTAAATTTTTTTAAAGAGTTGAAGAATAACGGTCATAATTTTAGTTTGGAATATGCAATTGTGCGTAATTAAGTTATTAGTTATGATGCTTTATTTATTAAGTAATAATAAAACCATTAATCACAACGATAATTTGGTTGCTTTTATTAACTAACAATTACAGAAGCCATTCATAACAATAAAAGGAGTTTTTTTTGTTAACTGATAATAAAGAAGCCATTTCTCACGATAAATTAGCCATTCATAACAATAAAAGGCTTAATGCTTGTGTTATTGCAAGTTATTTGTGAGATTTGATATATAAATTAAATAAAAAACAACCAAGCCTGTAATTGGAAATTTATTACCACGTTAATCAATACCAGCCAAACTTTAACCGTTAAACACCAATCACAAAATTGCAAAATTTCACCAGCAACAATACGAGAACAAATTGAAAAGAACATTACAATGATAACTTGAAAAAGAACATTAAAAAGATAATGTCTAAAGAAACAAATAAAAACTTCTCAACTTTTGGAACTATAAGCGGAATCTTGGAAGCCACATGTCACACCACCACCTCTCGTCACCTGTTGATGATGTCACTGAGAAGATTGCGAAAACATAGTGGTGATATCTCAGAGATGAGGTGTGACTTACTTGATCCGATATCATAGCACACAGATTAACTTAAAGTAAATATATTACAAGGATCCTCATTACAATCAACAGTATAGTTTACAAACTAAGTTTATTACATGACTAACTTATTTAATTACAAATATATATAAGGTGCATCCTCACCCGGCAGTCACTGTCTCCCTGATAAAATGTTTAGATTTAAAACGTCAGCACAAAGCTGGTGAGTCGTAAAGTTCATGTTCAACAATATGATATGTTATACAAGTTCTCACAATGTTCAGTTCAAGATAACCATGGGACTCGTATCTAGTTCCTTTCGGACGTTCTGTTTTGTTCTATAAAGATACTACCCATCGGTAACATCTTAATGCCTCATTGTCTTAAGTCTATCAAACATTTAAGAAGTTTTAAAAACAGGT
>SZYD01000027.1:0-100147 GCA_009363875.1 Mikania micrantha
AAAAGCAAGGCACTCTCACGTTGTCTTATATATAGCATTGAGGGAGTCTAGTTGCAAAACACCAACGATACTTACCTTGCATCAAAAAATCCCACCTAGATTTGAAAGAGCTCATGCTACATTGTTTAATAAAAGCTTGGTCACTTTGCCTAGAACAAGACAGTGATGTCTTATAACTCTTAAAATTTTGATATTTTCATCTTGCACGGATGGGTATAAGACATAGAACTTAAATCTACCTTGAAATGTTTCTTATAAGCAGGCAATTGCTCATAATCTTCATAATTACCTGGCTACAACATTTCAACCAAGGTTGATATTAAGACAAGGACCAATGATCTTACTTACGAGTATTGTGTACAGGAACATTGAGTTCTACCTCCCTTACCTAGAAAAGTTCATTAGAAAAAACTCATGATGAGTCCAACGCTACTAACGTTATCTTATCAGTACTGAACTTGGGGCTATCATAGCATAGTACCACCAAAGTCAAGCTAATTACATTGAAAAATATATCACGGTGTGAAAATACCATCACCATGACTATATAACAAATCAATGCTTAATGAGTGTCGGCTTTGTCCTTCTCATGTAAAGGGTGAGCACCTCCTAATAACAACGCTCCATGGGTCCGGCCTTCACCTACCCATGTAAGGGTTGAGCACCTGATTCAATACTGCTCCGTGGGATCCGGCCTTGACCTACTACGTAAAATAACGCGCGTAAATACAAAACTGTCAAAATTAGACAAACTATAGCATAATCAATGCTTGGCAACAATCTCTAGCTAAGAGTGCCTCTTATCAAAGGTAGTTCATAAGTACTCCAACATACCAAAGTATCCGGTTAAGTAAATTGCATTTTCTCCAGTTGACGAGGCGCTATGGAAAACTTGCCCTCTTACCTGGGCGCATATAGAAAGAATTGTATATATGGATACGTCAATTAAATATTGCTTTCAATGTCAAGAAAGCATTATGCTAG
Organism: Mikania micrantha; assembly: GCA_009363875.1. NCBI lineage: Eukaryota > Viridiplantae > Streptophyta > Magnoliopsida > Asterales > Asteraceae > Mikania > Mikania micrantha. The sequence goes on from SZYD01000027.1 coordinate 985, forward strand.
GGGAAGTTTTGTCAAAATACTTTCCTTCCATAGCTTTAAATATCTACTCATTGTCATGGGATTTCGAGATAAGATATGATTATAAGGTCAAACAATGGCATGTAGTAAAACTAACCTTGTGTCATGCCTTTAATCATTTTTCATATCCTTGGTTACTACCGACATGGTGAGGACTAGTCGATAAAACACATATACTGCGTGTCAGGGCCAAACGTGTAAAGGCCAAACTTGTCACAGCCAAAACTTGTCACGGCTAAACAAGTCACGACCAAACGTGTTAGTGCCAAACGCGTCACGACCAAACGTGTCACGACCAAAACTTGTCACAGTCAAAAGTGTCACAGCAAAAAATGTCATGGCCAAACATGTCACGACAAAACGTGTCACGACCAAACGTGTCATGGTCAAAAACTGTCATGGCCAAAATTATCCTGGCTAGTACGTGGCGCGGCCAAACGCGTCATGGCCAAATTGGTCTTGGCCAAAAATTATGATCATATTTGATCTAACCAAGCCTTGCTAGGAAAAACTAGTCCTAGACTAAGAGACATCCTATGAAAAGACAAGAGCTCCACCTAATGATGTATCATAAGGTCTACCTTAACTTCGTTTTGCTCAAGGGACAAAAACCTTGCCTATAACAAGGCTTGCGTTTAAATCAGCCAGGAAAGTTTTTCTTGCTTTATTCAACAGTATAAGACTGTGATCAACTACCTAGTCTAATACGACAATACTCCATCTCCAAGCTCAATGTCTTACAATAAGCATGCGCATAATCTGAAGATTACAATGCATTTGCATGATGGAAGAGACAAATATGCAAATATGCAATTCAATTCACACACAGTACCTCCTCAGGTGATTGGTGACACGTATAAAACAATATATATTTGGTTTTATTATATGAATGATACTTCGGAAACCATCTCAACACAACTTTGTGCTATATCCAACATTTGTATGTTGTGACACCCCGTAATTTCCAGGTCAGCATTTATTATATTTAAATGTTATTTAAATGATTTGTACACGTGGCACTAGAATTAGTTAATTTAGTGTGACACGTGGCACGACAGTACGAACGCTGACACACAACAGGATAATTCAAGGAATTATCAAGAAACACACACATGTCAAAACACACGAACGTTGGTGAACGTCTAACACATTGTGCAACACAACACTCGGAACCTCACAAAAACACGTGAAACATTGAACTTGGAAGTTCAAACGATGCCAAACGATAGTTCGTAGACGTGAAAACGGCGACGAACGGATCAAACCATTAAACTAGGCCTATTGGGCTCCTCAGGGGCCCATCGCGGTACGCGATGGCCCAACAGGAGGCCCAGTAGTAGCGGTACGCGACATGCGGCACGGGGGTTTGACTCCGAAATCCACCGCGGTACGCGACGCCGTCTTGACGACAAAATCTTATAAAACCAAAAAACATCATGCCTATGCTACTACTCTTAATCATTTTATTCAGCTGAACACTCCATCCCACAACTTCATCTTCTCCAGAACTCCTGTAATAGCCTCTTAGAAGCCATTGAAGACTATTGTGAAGCTTGGGAACCTTTAAGGAAGACCTCTAGAACACCATCTATCACCACCACCTTCTTGTTCATGTCGAAACCAACGAGCCAGGAGGTCTAGCAGCTGTTATCTTCACCATCTCAGGATCCTAGAAGCCTTGGAAGGTAGTCATACACTCTTTGTAGCTTTATATCACCAATACACACACATGCAAGTGTTAAAACTCACATGAAAACACCTATGGTACACATGCACGAAATTATGTTATGGGTTTGATGATTTTAAAGTGTTCTATGATGATCTAGGATGATTAGAATACATCTCATGATGATCTATGATGTTGTGTATGTATAAATTTCATGATTTGTTCATAAAGTGTTGAAAAGATGCCATGCATATATGATCTAAGGCATTCTAGATGATTTTGTTAATGTTGGGATGATTCTTGATAATGTATAAGTGTTATTGCAAGATTAGATTGTGATATTGATGGTTAAAAATGTGATTTTTACAAACCTTTCTATTTATAGTAACTTTTTATTCACAAAATGGTATTATGGATGAAATGGTGAACATGCATGTTTATTAATATGTTGTTTGATGAATAGAATGATGATTAGAAGCTTAGGAATGTGATTCGGATATTGATTATGGTCATTTTTAGCAATATTACTAAATTTAGTAACTTTTGTGGACCCAAATATTGATAAGTGGTTATTTTGGCTATATGAACATGTTTAGATGATAGTAAATGGCTTGTTATGATGAACGGTGATGTGAAAATGGTTTAGAAATGTTAGAATGGTCATTTTTATGCAAAAACAACAAAGTAACTTTATTTTTAGAAAAAACCGATTTATAAACATGTGGTATGATTTAAGCATGTTAAGTAGTTTAAAATGTTGTAATATGATGGTTAGATGCCAAGTTAGATGGTTTCCGGCATCACGTATGCTAAAAATGGAAACTTTCCATTTTAGGAAACTTTTGTGTACTAGCATGATGTAAATGGCTTATATGATTCCGTATAATAACGTGCTATGTGTTAACATGATCACGTAGGACTAACGAGCATGCTAGAACTATAAAATTGTTATGCTTCGTGAACTTTCCATAAATGGAAACTTACTATAAATAGTAAGTTGTCCATAGACGCGACTTGCGCGTTTTGCACACGACGAGCACTTACACATTTGCTACACGATTCACAACCATCACACGGTTCACCAACGGTTCGTGACTTGACACGGTCAACATTGGACCAACACAGTCAAACACGGTCATTGTGGACCAACACGAGCAAACACGGTCATTGTCGACCGACACAGACAAACATGAACAACCAAGGGTTGTTGGCACCAACACGAGCACTAACACGAACACGAACACGAACACGGTCACTTACACAAACTCACGTATGGTATACGATATAGGTAGCCGGTGGCCGACTCCACTACTTGACGCTTTAGGAGCTTACGCATTCTCTTATTTGCATACTAAGGTGAGTTTATGGCCCCTCTTTACTCTTTTTTAAACGCTTTTAAATAGGGGAGAATACTAGTTACATAGAGTCAAACATCTATTACTGTACAAACATTTTTGTGTATGCTGGTTTATTGGACAAACATTAAGTGTTGAACTCGTAACAAGCCCTCACAAAGTCTTACCGTTAATGTGCGAACAACGTGGTAGGTTTGAATGGATCCGTTTAGGTGTGACTAACCCCGCGTGGCACAATATTGACTGGATGTCATTACACGTGAAACTTTGACCTAACTTGCTGTGTACACGAGACACAACGGAGGTAAGGACAAACAAGTCTAGTTCGGTAGTGACGCACTGACACTTGGAGCCTAGGGCTCGGTACTAACATATGATAAACAGCATGTCACACGTTTTCTATTACTATGTATATATCAAAACCTGTGAACATACCAACCATTGTGTTGACACTTTTCTAACTTGTATTCTCAGGTAACTAGCGTGGCTAGCATGAGGACAGGAATACACCTTTTAAGAGACGAGCATTAGGGATCTACATGCATTCTGTCGTGTCATTTTGAAAACAATTTAACTGTTATTATGTTAAATAATGTTGTAATAAACTAACTACTTTCCGCTGCATGTTTTGATAACTATATTTTTCTGCTGCAATACGATTTATAATTCCGCTGCAAACTATTTTGTTAAGTGTATGTGTCAAACCTTGTATTTGTGAACGCATATAGAGGTGTTCTATATGACCATGAGCCGTGATTCTGGACACGTCACACCCACGTGGACTGACACCACGAGTGGGAATTTGGGGGTGTGACAGACTGGTATCAGAGCCTTGGTTATAGAGAACTAGGTTTGCATGTCGTAAACTTAGACTTACAGGATGGCCGATACAACATAGATGATAGCAGGAACCCGGGCAAGCGCTCGGTAATTGACGACCTAACTGAGGAGAGTCGACGACATAGTGGCACAGGTGGACGCCGAGATGGATAGGCGGGCCCGGTAGGCAATGCGAGCTCGGTATTGGGGTTGGCTCTCCATGATTATACAGGAGTGGATTGTAGGAGAGCGGGTACCTCCGCCACGGTATCCTGGCGACACATCGGCAGGCCGTCGACTGCCATCACTCAGAGCGCCACTAGAGCAGGCTTTAGCTCACGTTGCCTTCACCCGACGTGAGGCTATGAGGAACGGCGAGCTTTCGGACGAGGTCCGGGTCCTTCGAGAGAAGAACGATCGCCTCGAGAGGCGTAATGATAGTTAACAGGAGCAGGTGGAGACACTACGTCTCCAGGTGGCCCAGCTGATGAGTCAGCACGGGCAGATAGTTGATGTCATGCAGGAGCATGATGGGCGCATTACTGAGAATAGGGTAGCCATTGAGGAAAACCACTCAATGATCCTTGCTAGTGACGCCATGCTAAATGCATGGGCCGAACAGTTCATAGTCGAGCCACCACCCGAGGACGGACCACAGGTCGAGGTCGAGGACCTCGAGGAGGGGGACTTTGATGAGGATCCCAATGAGGATCCGGAGGAGGATGATGATGATGGAGATGCTGATAGTGATATTTTACATGTCACCATAGACTCCGATTAGTGGGGTTGTCTTATTTTATGTTTCTTTTTGTATTTGCCTAGACGAGCGGGATGTGCTCGTAGGACTTGCATTGTTATTCTCTTTTGAAATTATTGTACTCCAAAATCTTATATTAATGAGAATGATGTTTTGTCTTATTTATTGTATTCTGACTATGGTTGATTGCTAACATGATATCTAACATGACATCTGACTTCCCATCTGACATAACATCTAACCTAACTCCTGACTAACACATTAACACATGATGACTAACACTCTATCCTTTCCATATAGAACCATGTCTGGAAAGGGACCCTATGTCCGTAACCCCAAGCGCAAGGCCGAAGCGGCAAGAATCAGGATGATGGTTGAACGACGAGTCAACAAAGTACTTGCCGAGTACGAGGCAAACCGTTTTGCCAGCGAGACTAGTGGCACTAAAAATGGTAATAACACTCGCCTAACGCGACTAACTGTCACACCCCCACCTCTCGTCACCTGAGATGATGTCACTGAAACTGTCGCGGAAGCATAGTGGTGATGTCTCAGAGATGAGGGGTGACTTACTTGATCCGATATCACAAGCACACAGATTAACTAAAGTAAATACATTACAGGGTTTCATCATTACAACCAGTATCATAGTTTACAACTAAGTTTATTACACAACTGACTTATTTAATTACTAGTTTTTGAAGTGCTGCCTCACCGAGTGTCACTGTCTCCCTGCAAAAAGATTTAAGTTTAAAACGTCAGCACAAAGCTGGTGAGTTCGTAAGTTCATGTTCCACAATATGATATGATATACATATTAGTTCTCAAAATGTTCAGTTCCAGATAACCATGGGACCCGTATCTAGTTCCTTTTGGACAATTCTAGATCTATAAGATACTACCCGTCGGTAATATCTTAATGCCTCATTGTCTTAATGCCTATCACCACATTAAGAAGTTCTAAAAACAGGTAACAAACATTCACAGCACGGGGAGTTGCAGACTCCTAGGAAATGGGTTGTCAGCCGATAGTACTATCATTGTTTCCTGTTCGGCCCCACATGGGTTCACTAGATACAGTTTAAAATGAGGACTTTTAAGTTCTTTGATAGAGTTCTTGATCTATGGCAAAATCCTATGAAATCCACAAGTTCTCAACAAATCACATGAAATCACGCAGATAACAGTGATACATATCATATAGTTCTAAAAAGTTCCACAGCGCTACCCCGATGTTTATAAAAGATTAAAAAGAAAAGGGGTTGTACAAAACTCACCTGATATCTCAAGATAGCAAGATAACTCGCAGACTGATGATAATAGTGTAAGTCTGCATTATTTTATATTTAATGGGTTATTTGTTCTTTAACTTACTGATTAGATCTTTCTGAACGTTCAATGTCAAAGACATTGCTTTGAAAGTCATCAAACCACTATTCAATATTTAATTGATTAATTTAATGTTATATCATACAATGTATGATAATGTAAGAACCTATACTGATTCAGGTTCCTAATATGAAGTTGATGACATGTTTGATTAATCAGAATAATCTTGGATTAACCAAATAGTTAATGTTGTTGATTATAATGCTATAACAATTTCTGAACAGAATAATGGCTTAAGAATGATTAATCCTTGTTATTGATTACCCAAATATCATGAAATATCACAATGTAGCATTTGAATACGTTTAATAACCATGTTTAACATACTGATCTGACTGTTATCATAAACATCAGATAATCGTTCCAATAAGTATGTTAATAATTATGATTAGTTTGAAACACTTGAATTTAACCTTTTCATTTCAAAGATTAATCAAACTAATCACCTACATTGTTACTATCAAATGGTTTAATCCATTATAATCGTAGTTGTGATTTCATGCAAATCGGGCATTACAACGGATCAAAACAAGAATTTAACCATTAAAACTTCGTGTTCTTCGTTTATAATCAATCCTAGCCATCATCTAGGCAATAATCAACAATCCTAACTATATCATTACGTTCAAAAACAAGATCTAATCAAGCAAAATCAAACTAGAAGGTTAAAACGAACCATTACCTGATCTAACGGATTTTTGCGGTTAAAACAACGATCGGGGCTTGAAAACACGATCCTTGGTGAGATCTATGACTTTTAATGGCTTTAAGATGGAGTTTGGAGGCTTAAAATTGAGTTTTGGTCGTCTGGAAGTCGTGGGATGTCGAGATAGATGAAAAAATGAGTTTTTGGACGAAAATCTGATCTTATAATCGTCCACCGCCTCAAATCACTCCTGGGCGCATCGTCCCATCTGGGTGCGTGGCCCGGGGCGTACCGCCCCACATCATACTTCTCAAAATTTTGGTTTTTCTTCGTTTCGCGATTCCGAGAGCATACGAACTCCGTTTTGCGCACAGTTTTCGCCTACGTTCATGATTTTTCGAGTTCTTTCCAATGGTTATAATCTCAAGACCTAAAGGCTTCAAAATATTTGACCTCTTATCTATTGATATATTCGATTCAGTGTATCTTGAAATCGGAGCCTCGTTTAGCGATTTCGCTTACACTCATTCTCTTCATTTTCGAGTTATGATTCTAACCTGAGAATTCTGAGTTGCCACACTAACATAGCGTAACTAACACGATACTAACACACGACATTGGTTTCTGACAAACAGGATCGCACGGCAACAACGACAAAGGATGTTCGTTCAAGTCGTTCCTGAACTGCCCCCCACACAAGTTCAAGGGAATAGAGGGAGCGGTAGGAATGCTCCGCTGGGTTGAAAAAGTGGAATCTGTATTCGCCATGTGCGAATGTACTGAGGAGAACCGGGTTAAGTATGCAACCGGTACACTGGAAGGACCAGCCCTTACCTGGTGGAATACCCACGTACAAACTTTGGGGTTGGAGGGTGCCAACTCGATGAGCTGGGCTGACTTCACCAGATTACTGCAGGAGGAATATTGTCCTCATTATGAGATTAGGAAGCTGGAGGCTGAATTCTGGGTCCTCATGATGGTTGGATCAGAAATCGAACAGTACTGCACTCGATTTCACGAGCTGTGTAAACTATGCCCGGCAATGGTGACGTCGGAATACAAGAAGATCGAGCAGTTCATAGTGGACTGCCCGAGCAAATCCAGAGCATGGTGACTGCATCTGACCTCACAACCATCCAACCACTGATCAGGCTGGCACACAAACTGACTGATCAAGCGGTAGCACAAGGCAAGCTACCCAAACGAGGCGAACACCTAAAGCCTCAAGAAAGCCAGAAACGGAAGTGGGAACCTAGCCACCATCAATCTTAACAACAACAACAACAACAGCGACCTGCACCTGCAAGAGCCTTTACTGCCACCCAACCTGATGACAAGGGAAAGGTGTATACCAAGGAAAGTACCCTCTGTGTAACCGATGTTCCTATCACCACTTTGGACAGTGCGAGCGATACCGATGCCTGAAGTGCGGAAGACATGGCCACATGGCCAAAGACTGCAGATCCAAGTTTCCAAGCAACAACAACAACCCCAACCACAACCAGAACAACAACCAGAACACTCTTAGGGGGTGTTAAGAATGTGGAAAGCCGAGTCATATGAGGAGAGATTGCCCTCAGTTGAAGAAAGTCGGCAGTGGAGCGGCGAAAGGCCGAGCATTTGTGATTGGCTCGGGGGAAGCCAAGGATGACCCCAACATCGTAACCGGTACATTTCTTTTAAATAATGTCTACGCTAGCATATTATTTGATACCGGTGCCGATAGGAGCTTTATATCCAGTGAGTTTAGTAAGTTACTAGATATTATCCCAACACCGCTAGACTATAAGTATACCGTAGAGTTAGCCGACGGCAAACTGATTGAAACGCAACACGTCTTTCGAGGATGCGTCATGGTTTTGGCGGATCACTAACTCGAGATCGACTTGATGCCGGTGACTCTCGGAAGCTTTGACGTGGTTGTTGGAATGGATTGGCTATCCACGAACCAAGCTGAGATCGTATGCAACGAGAAGATCGTACGGGTGACATTACCGAACGGGGAACAGATCTTGATTCAGGGGGAACGACGAGGGATACCACTGAACATTATGTCTTGCATGAAGGCGAATAAGTATCTACAGAAGGGATACACCGCAATACTAGCCCTTATCACGGAGCAACCGAAGAAAGAAAGGAAGATTGAGGACATTGCTGTAGTCCGCGATTTTCCCGAAGTGTTTACCGAGGACTTACCTGGACTACCTCCGAAAGGACAAGTCGAGTTTCAGATAGACCTCACTCCCGGAGCAGCACTGATTGCTAAAGCTCCATACCGACTAGCACCGACTGAGATGCAAGAACTGTCTAACCAGTTGCAGGAACTGTTAGACAAAGGATTTATCAGACCAAGCTTCTCACCTTAGGGAGCACCGGTCTTGTTTGTGAAGAAGAAGGACGGATCATTCCGTATGTGTATCGACTACAGAGAATTGAATAAGGTGACGATCAAGAATCGATATTCATTACCGCGAATAGGCGATCTGTTTGACCAGTTGCAAGGGTCAAGCTAATATTCGAAGATTGATTTAAGATCGGGTTACCATCAACTAAGGATACAGGAGAATGATATTCCTAATACTGCCTTTAGAACCTGATATGGACACTACGAATTCTTGGTTATGCCTTTTGGACTGACCAACGCACCCGCAGTATTCATGGATCTCATGAATAGAGTGTGCAAACCTTATCTTGACAAATTCGTGATAGTGTTCATTGATGATATTCTGATTTATTCGAAGAATCAGGAGGAACATGCTGAACACCTAAGGTTAGTCTTGGAATAACCGAAGAATGAGCAATTGTACGCGAAATTTTCAAAATGTGATTTTTGGATTTGCGAAATCCAATTCCTTGGACACGTGGTTAATAAGAAGGGAATACACATAGACCCAGCTAAGATCGAAGCCATCAAGAACTGAGAAGCACCCAAGACTCCAACTGAGGTGCGACAATTCCTAGGTTTGGCCGGGTACTACAGGTGATTCATTGAGGGATTTTCAAAGATCGCTCAGTCACTAACCTCCCTAACACACAAGGATAAGAAGTTCGATTGGGGGGAGAAACAGGAAGCTACTTTCAACTTGTTGAAGCAGAAACTATGTACTGCACCCATACTGTCCTTGCCGGAAGGATGCGATGACTTCGTGGTATATTGTGATGCCTCGAAACAAGGGCTCGGTTGCGTTTTGATGCAACGCGAGAAGGTTATAGCCTACGCTTCACGACAACTGAAGGTGCATGAGAAGAACTACACGACTCATGACCTTGAGTTAGGAGCCGTGGTGTTTGCCTTGAAGATCTGGCGACACTACCTATACGGCACAAAATGCACTATCTTTACTGATCATAAGAGCTTACAACACATCTTCGATCAGAAGGAGTTGAACATGAGACAACGACGATGGGTTGAACTCATTGGTGACTATGATTGCGCTATCAAATACCATCCCGGTAAAGCGAACGTGGTGTTTGACGCACTGAGCCGGAAGGAAACAACAAAACGCGTGCGTGCCCTACAGCTCACGATTCATTCTGAATTGCCGCAACAGATTCGGAACGCACAACAGGAAGCTCTGAAGGTCGAGAACCTCACTCAGGAGTCCTTGTGTGGCATGGACAAACACATGGAGGTGAAGGCTGACGAAGCATACTATATTAAGGATCGAATCTGGATTCCACACCACGGGGGACTAAGGAATGTGGTGACGGATGAAGCACACAAGAGCCGGTATTCTGTACATCTAGGTTCTGACAAGATGTATCATGACCTGAAGACAACTTACTGGTGGCCGAACATGAAAGCGGAGATAGCAACTTACGTAAGTAAGTGTTTAACATGCTCAAAAGTCAAGGTTGAGTACCAGAAGCCATCAGGGTTACTTCAACAGCCTGAGATACCAATGTGGAAATGGGAACAGATTTCCATGGACTTCATAACTAAATTGCCAAAGACGACAAGTGGTTGTGATACCAACTGGGTTATCGTAGACCGACTGACGAAGTCTGCTCACTTTCTACCCATCAACGAGACTGACAAGTTGGACAAACTCACTCGAATCTATCTGAAGGAAGTGGTTACTCGACATGGAGTACCAATCTCGATTATCTCTGACCGCGACAGTCGATTTACGTCGCATTTATGGAAGTCTTTGCACAAGGCTTTAGGTACGAGATTGGACATGAGTACCGCTTACCACCCGCAGACCGATGGGCAGAGTGAACGAACCATACAAACTCTGGAAGACATGCTTCGGGCATGTGTCATCGATTTTGGCAGCAGCTGGGAGACTCACTTACCGCTAGTTGAGTTTTCGTACAACAACATCTACCACACAAGCATACAAGCTGCACCATTCGAGGCACTTTACGGTCGTAAGTGTCGATCACCCATCTGCTGGGCGAAAGTTGGAGACAGCCAACTGACCGGACCCGAACTAGTGCACGAAACGACTGAGAAGATCGTGCAAATGTGCAAACGAATAGCAGCAGCTCGGGACAGACAGAAAAGCTATGCTTACAAGCGATGCAAACCGCTAGAATTCCAAGTGGGAGACATAGTGTTACTCAAAGTCTCGCCCTGGAAGGGAGTTATTCGGTTTGGCAAACAAGGAAAGTTGAACCCTCGTTATATCGGACCCTTTGAGATCACAAAACGCATAGGCCCGGTGGCTTACGAACTAAAATTGTCAGACGAGCTGAATAGCGTGCACAACGTATTTCATATCTCAAACCTCAAGAAGTGTTTATCTGATGAAACACTTGTTATACCTCTTGAAGAGATACAGATTGACGAACAATTGAACTTCGTTGAGGAACCGGTGGAAATTATAGACCGGGAAACCAAGAAGCTCAAACTTAGTAAGATACCGATTGTGAAAGTGCGATAGAATTCGCGACGAGGACCGGAATTCACGTGGGAACGTGAAGACCAGATGAAACAAAAGTACCCACACCTGTTCGCGGAACAGAAAAACACTGGCAACACGAGTTGAATTTCGGGACGAAATTCTTTCTAACTAGGGGAGGATGTGACACCCTGTAATTTCCAGGTCAACATTTATTATATTTAAATGTTTATTTAAATGATTTTGTACACGTGGCACTAGAATTAGTTTAATTTAGTGTGACACGTGGCACGACAGTACGAACGCTGACACACAACAGGATAATTCAAGGAATTATCAAGAAACAACACACACGTGTCAAAACACACGAACGTTGGTGAACGTCTAGCACATTGTGCAACACAACACTCGGAACCTCACAAAACACTCACACATTGAACTTGGAAGTTCAAACGAGGACAAACGATATTTCGTAGACGTGAAAACGGCGACGAACGGATCAAACCCATTAAACTAGGCCTATTGGGCTCCTCAGGGGCCCATCGCGGTACGCGATGGCCCAACAGGAGGCCCAGTAGCGGTACGCGACATGCGGCGCAGGGGTTTGACTCTGAAATCCGCCGCGGTACGCAGAGAAGATCTGGGATCCCCACCGCGGTACACGACGCCGTCCTGACGACAAAATCTTATAAAACCAAGAACATCATGCCTATGCTACTACTCTTAATCATTTTATTCGGCTGAACACTCCATCCCACGACTTCATCTTCTCCAGAACTCCTGTAATAGCCTCTTAGAAGCCATTGAAGACTATTGTGAAGCTTGGGAACCTTGAAGGGAGACCTCTAGAACACCATCTATCACAACCACCTTCTTGTTCTTGTCGAAACCAACGAGCCAGGAAGTCTAGCAGCTGTTATCTTCACCATCTCAGGATCCTAGAAGCTTTGAAAGGTAGTCATACACTCTTTGTAGCTTTATATCACCAATACACACACATGCAAGTGTTAAAACTCACATGCAAACACCTATTGTACACATGCATGAAATTATGTTCTGGCCGGGTTTGATGATTTTAAAGTGTTCTATGATGATCTAGGATGATTAGAATACATCTCATGATGATCTATGATGTTGTGTATGTATAAATTTCATGATTTGTTCATAAAGTGTTGAAAAGATTCCATGCATATATGATCTAAGGCATTCTAGATGATTTTGTTGATGTTGGGATGATTCTTGATAATGTATAAGTGTTATTGCAAGATTAGATTGTGATATTGATGGTTAAAAATGTGATTTTTACAAACCTTTCTATTTATAGTAACTTTTTATTCACAAAATGGTATTATGAATGAAATGGTGAACATGCATGTTTATTAATATGTTGTTTGATGAATAGAATGATGATTAGAAGCTTAGGAATGTGATTTGGATATTGATTATGGTCATTTTTAGCAAAGTTACTAAATTTAGTAACTTTTGTGGACCCAAATATTGATAAGTGGTTATTTTGGCTATATGAACAAGTTTATATGATAGTAAATGGCTTGTTATGATGAATGGTGATGTGAAAATGGTTTAGAAATGTTAGAATGGCCATTTTTATGCAAAAACAACAAAGTTAGTATTTGTAGTAACTTTATTTTTAGAAAAACCGATTTATAAACATGTGGTATGATTTAAGCATGTTAAGTAGTTTAAAATGTTGTAATATGATGATTAGATGCCAAGTTAGATGGTTTCCGACATCACGTATGCTAAAAATGGAAACTTTCCATTTTAGGAAACTTTTGTGTACTAGCATGATATAAATGGCTTATATGATTCCGTATCGTGCTATGTGTTAACATGATCACGTAGGACTAACGAGCATGCTAGAACTATAAAATTGTTATGCTTCGTGAACTTTCCATAAATGGAAACTTACTATAAATAGTAAGTTGTCCATAGACGCGACTTGCGCGTTTTGCACACAACAAGCACTTACACATTTGCTACACGATTCACAACCATCACACGGTTTACCAACGGGTCGTTGACTTAACACGGTCAACATTGGACCAACACAGTCAAACATGGTCATTGTGGACCAACACGAGCAAACACGGTCATTGTGGACCGACATAGACAAACATGAACAACCAAGGTTGTTGGCACCAACACGAGCACTAACACGAACACGAACACGGTCACTTACACGAACTCACGTATGGTATACGATATACGTAGCCGGTGACCGACTACACTACGTGACGCTTCAGGAGCTTACGCATTCTCTTATTTGCATACTAAGGTGAGTTTACGGCCCCTCTTTACTCTTTTTCAAACGCTTCTAAATAGGGGGAGAATACTAGTTACATCGTGTCAAACATCTATTACTGTACAAACATTTTTGTGTATGCTGGTTTATTGGACAAACATTAAGTGTTGAACTCGTAACAAGCCCTCACAAAGTCTTACCGTTAATGTGCGAACAACGTGGTAGGTTTGAATGGATCCGTTTGGGTGTGACTAACCCCGCGTGGCACAATATTGACTGGATGTCATAACACGTGAAACTTTGACCTAACTTGCTATGTATACGAGACACAGCGGAGGCAAGGACAAACAAGTCTAGTTCGGTAGTGACGCACTGACACTTGGAGCCTAGGGCTCGGTACTAACATATGATAAACAGCATGTCACACGTTTTCTATTACTATGTATATATCAAAACCTGTATACTCACCAACCATTGTGTTGACACCTTTCTAACTTGTATTCTCAGGTAACTAGCGTGGCTAGCATGAGGACAGGAATGCACCTTTTAAGAGACGAGCATTAGGGATCTACATGCATTATGTCGTGTCATTTTGAAAGCAATTTAACTGTTATTATGTTAAATAATGTTGTAATAAACTTACTACTTTCCGCTGCATGTTTTGATAACTATATTTTTTTGCTGCGATACGATTTATAATTCCGCTGCAAATTATTTTGTTAAGTGTATGTGTCAAACCTTGTATTTGTAAACGCATATAGTGGTGTTCTATATGACCATGAGCTGTGATTCTGGACACGACACACCCACATGGACTGACACCACGAGTGGGAATTTGGGGGTGTGACATATGTGGAGTTGGAAGCCACACATATGCATTAGGAAACAATGTCTAAAACTTTCATAAAGCATCTCCTCAATCAGGCCACCTTGCTTTCCCTTGCCAAAGAAGCCTTGTCCCAGCCAGGCTGCCTTACACGTTCTCACTCAAGCTGTTTTACATGGTTCCAACAAATAAACTTTTTGTCTAGCTAAGCAACCTTGCTTGGTCTTACTCAGCGAGCAATGTCTCATCAATCGTCCATGTCTGGTTATGCCCAGCAAGCATTGGCCCAACAAGTTGCCTTGCCTGACCTCACTTGGGCAACTTGACCTTACCTTAAAGCTTGTTTAAGCACAACAAGAATAATGCTCAAAGATATGTGTATCCTTATAGCCAAGGATCAAGTTACCACGCCGACAACAAAATAAAAGAAGATAGAATCAATCATGCCGGATTCAGTTATGGTAAACTCATCATGAAGAAACTCAGAAAGTTTAGATTTGGCAAACCAAATATTGCAAGGTTGAAGTTAATTATATTCAAAGTTGAGATCCCGCAAGTCAAAGGACAAAAACACTAAAGAAATTAAAAGTATGAGTCGAGTCTAGTATAATGTAGTTAAAACTACATCACACTAGACTGGGGGGCTGATGACGGGGGGTAAGTACATCCCTTCAGTCAAGCTAAAGTATACCACGGCTAATATTCAGCATGGATAACACACAGCCCGGACAAGCTTACCTGGAACACCAGCAATACCGGTAAGCTTGGCCAGCACAAGAAAACAAAAGATATAACCACCGGAAAAAACATGTGATTATACAAAGAGGAAAAGTCTATTTCCCCTCTATAAATAAAGGGGAATACTACAGATGAAGGGGACCTCATTTTGCAAGTGAAACTCACACTTAGCATCCACTCTTTCTCTTTCTCTCTCAATCTAGGTAATAAGTTTCTTTATGATCTTCCTGTCTTGGCTCATCTCTAGCAAGACTTGAAGATCATTGTATGTTTAATGGTTCGTTCCTTCTCCTGCTGTGAATGTATTTCTTACCCTACTCTCTTATTACTCACTTTGGTAAGCATCAAAGACATGTTTTCTCAATAGACTCTCATAGGTCTCATTGTGTATCTTCATATGCTTTCTTTACATGTTCATATGTTATAACATCACTATTTTGTATCGATTACTGGCTTGAGCATCGGAGTGTCCTCGGGGACAACCCCTTTGGGCCCTCTAATGTAGATCTTCTATTTGGTTGCAGTCAGGATCCATGCTCGGGATAACAAGGCACGACTTAGCCCAACTCAAGCCCGACCCGGATTCGGTAACGTCAACACCTACAATATGTTATTTTATAATCATCATTCATCATCCATTGGATAACATCTTTTGTTTTTGAATAACATTTGATCTCAATGTGTGAACCACTGATTTTCAGGTCAAGTCACCAAGATCTATTTACCATGACCTCCGTTAAGACTCCACCACCACCCCAGTAGGAAACAGCACTGGAAAACCCTCTGACCTCTTAAGGACCCCCTATTTCGCCTTGAGAGAGATTTTAACCCATGACCTTACATTTGAAAAGCCAAAGGAGTACCGCTACCTTGATTGTAAAAATTGGCATAATTTTATTTTTTTTTCTTTTGTTTTCCAACCCTTTTGTCTTTCTCTGATTTCTTGCTAAAAAAACAAAATTGATTAGCCCGTCACTAATTGCATAGAAAAATTATAAGTCACGAAAGTGATTACTTTAGCAAGTCATCTAATAATAACTAACACAAACATTTAGTTTTTAATAACATAATAAAAAATTAAATCAAAATACAGATATTTTTCCTTTCCAACGTGTCAAGAACAGCATTCCAAATCATTGACCTTCACTTGCAAAAACACCTACGTAAGTTTTTTTTATTATTTTTACATATACCTTCATACTAAGTGGCTATTATTACATATTTAGTTAATCCTTAAAATAAATTGCTTATTTCTGTTTAAAAGGGAAAAATATGCAATTAATTTATTTTATTCGAACAAGAAATATGTTTTAAAAGAGAAATATATAATTGATTTTTTTTTACTTTGGTAGATAAGCAATAAATAAGCTTAGTAAGAGAATGAGTGCCTATTTTTTAATTAACAGCGTGTTAAAATAAAATTCAATTATATCATGTAAAGACAAATAATCCACTGTCTTACTTTCTTATAATTCGTCAGCTTTCAGTTTTTCTAAAAGTTAATCATTATCTAAATTAAATTATTAGTGCTTTTTGGAAAAAGAAAAAACGCATTTGCAATTTGGTCTTTGTTATAGCAGGTAAATTAAATTATATTCAGATAGTTGTGCAAAAGATAGAGATGTCTATAGCCCCTCAAATTATAAAATTATTCATGATAAAGAAAATCCAAAAACTAAATAGAATTAGGTAAAACTAAATAAGTTTCTTATTATAAAAATATTTAAGAAAAATATGAGTTATTAGATCATTAATCAACGATTATGATTAAATCAAGTTGTTGGAAGATATTTTACTAATGACCATTTTTTTTTGACTTTTTACCAATTTTCACTTTCTTTAGATTTTCATAACTTTTACATACGACATTAGTTTTTGAGAAAAATATATTATGAAAACGAACATTTTTTTGTCTTCAAAATAAGTATAATGTTGATATAGAAAAAATTTTGTTTTTTCAATTCATTGTTTCTTTTGTACAGATCATTGTCTCTTTTATGTTTCCTGCTCAATGATGCATTTTTCTGAACAATTCAAGATATAATGATTTTATATAATGCAGAATGTCAAGCAAGGATGACACAATGACGAGTATGAATGACACAATAACCTTTAAAAAAGATGCAATAACTTATAAGAAAGACACGATTACCTTTAAGATATTTAAGAAATACACAAACGTTTAAGAAATACAAAATGACGATAGTTAGACACAACAAACTGAAAAAAATTTATTTTTTATATCAACTTATACTCATTCAAGATAAAATGTTAGTTTTTATTATATATATATTTTTTAAAAATAATATCGTATGTAAAAGTTATGAACGTTTAAAAAGGTGTGAGGAAAGTGTTCATGGCTAAATTGCCGTACAACAACTTTTCTCTATAAAATTTTGAATTTTTACTCATATATCGAATGGTTAATAATCATTTTTATACTTTTTAGGATAAGAAACTTTTTTAGTTGAACCTAACCCAAACCAAACATGTACATACACACATTAGAAGATATGTAATGATGATATTTGACAAAAAAACAAGCATTTTCAGATATTATTTTTACACTTGTGCAACACTTTTTTCTTTTGTGTATGAGTAAATTCAAATGCATTTATGAGTTAATACCAATGAAAGTGTTTATATCTTGCATCAATGTAAGTAACGGACGTGAATTTATATATACACGTAAAAAAATAGTGTTTTTACATGTGGCACAATAATATTCAAGAAAAAAACAAATATTTGCATTGATATTATCGGGTTACCATAGGTTATCATTTTAAGAATGATTAATTATGATTACAATACCTTTTATGAATACATTCCCTATATATGTGTGTGTGTGTAAGGAACGGTTCTATTGTTAGCACACCTTAATTGTGGTAACCCAAACAACTCCGACAAAATCAACCCAAATCTTGGTTTTTTTCATAACCGTTATTATGCAAGTATAAGATTTTTTTTCTTATATACGTATGTGCCAATTCACTAGTGTAAGCGAAATTGCACTGGTGTAAGTTTGAACATTTTCAGTGCCCTACATATATAGATTGAATATGGTAAAAACAAAATTTTACCTAAAAACGCAAAAGCATTTATTTTTGTTTTGAATTTTTATTTTCTTTTGTAATGAATTTATTTTTTTATATTACATTTATAAATACAATACAAAAACGAAAATGCAGTATAAAAACATAAAACCAGTATATAGAGTATGTATTTTATGTTCTTAGATATTATCTTTTTCTTATTTTAATATTTACCTATGTATTCAACGATAGAATGGGTATCTCACGGTGGTTAGGATAACCCCTTGATAGTGTAGCTCGATAACTGATTGATCACACGTTAAGATCATTTTCCGTTCAATAAAATATAATGATTGAAAAGAGTTTAAGCAACTTTATAATAATAAGATTTTAATGAGGATATAATGTATGATAGCCTATTCCTTTTTCAAACACTAAAAATAACTATGAAATTCCCACTATGGATAGTGTCATATATAGGAAGTACAATGGATGCTATTATCAGGACCAATTCAATTATTTTAATCGCTCTAGATGAAACAAAAATTCAATATCTTTTTTTCAAATTTTATTATCTTAAACGTTACTTTTTTATCCGAACTTGAGATTGATCAACAAATTAATAGTTAGAAATCTAAGCTATTTGCGAATCTTCGATGGAGCCCAAACAAAGACCTCGTAAACATGGATCAACTTACAAAAATAAATTAGACTGAAAAAAATATTATTTTTAAAAAAATCAATAATCAATAACCAAACGTGATTTCATATTTCGATTGAACCAATGATTTAGTATAAATCATCTTTAATTTATTAGTCTATCTTGATCCCTAAAAAATAAGTTGCTTTAAATGTCAAATAAAAAAAAAGTAAAAATAGATAACTAAAATTTTGAGACCTCTAAAGTATTGAGGCCTAGGCTAATGCTTCATTTTTTTTTTAAATGAAAGCCGGCATTGGTGCCACACCAATTCAATTTTTCTCGTTCTTGCTTAAAAACGACACTTGAACCAATGCGAAAAATGGTTACCTCAATGATAAAGGATAGAATAATTTTGTAACTATGTGATAGTTAGGGGGTTAAGTACTAATGTTTTATTAATCGTTTTATTTTTATTTGAGTCGACACATGGGTATATTAAGAAGTAGTTTGCTTTGCATTAGAGTTGTGGTTGTTAATTGATTAGATATTTAGTTTATAAGTTTATGTAGTCAACTTGTTCATCAAATTTAAATGTCTTGTAAATAAAATATGTTCTGATAAGTTTTCCAATTCATCATAATTCTTTTCAAGTTATATAAAACAGAATAGGACGTCTTGAGATTATCCATCCACAAATTAATCTTCATGTTCCTAATATTGTTTAATATTTGAGTATAATATTCATGTGAAGGAATCTTAAATAGTTTGAAGGAGTAGAGTGCACACTCGTTTAAGAAATATCTGAGCTTCGAACAATGCAGACGTCGAGGGACTCGAGCCCCCTTGTGGAATCCTAGGGGCAGTGTCCCTGATGGGGTCCAAGGTTAGAACAAATTCTGATTTAACGGCCGATTAACCGGATTTAACCGTCAATAAACTATGGTCTTCTTTGTGTGATATATTAGACAAATTCGACGGAAAATTCATAGCTAATTGCAAAATTCTTTGGATTATCGCAAATCAATAAACTATCGTCTTCTTTGTGTGATATATTAGAAACAAATTTGCCAGAAAGATCATAGCTAATCGCAAAATTCTTTGGATTATCGCAAATCAAATTTTGTGGTGCTCGTAAGGGTAGAAATATTGATTTTGGAAAGTGATTTTATACATATTCAATAGAAATTCAAGCTTTGATTGTAACACAATTATCGAGAATTTACCCAACACTTGTTAAATCTGTTCCGATAGGGAAGTCATGAAGATTAGCACAGTAGGTTGTGTAAAATCACAACTTTAATTCATAGACCATTGAGGCCTAGTCAACCTGACCAATAAGAACAAAGTAACCAGTGTCGATTACTCTTTTTGAAGATCAGTTTTGTAGTAAGTGAACATGAAAAGATTCATCAACGAAAAGAGGCTTTGAATCTTTTCATTACTATCAAGTATGAAGAAAATGATAGAAATGAGAAACTAGTTTTTTCTTTGATCAGTGGTCAAGAACAGATTTTTCATGATGACTCGAGAAAATGAATGTAAGTATTGTAAGACTAAATATTTACACTATACTAAATATTTACGCTATGGCCCTCATGATTATTTAACTAAATAGATCAATTACTTAATTACCCCTAGCAGATTGATAATTATTTGATGGACGTAATTATCCTTATTTATCCTAATTAGGGTTTCCCCTTGGGTGTATATATAAAGGAGCTTAAGGCTCATAATTAAGGTTACCAACATCATCATTAGAAATCCCTAACCTCTGGATTTCGTGAACCTCCCTCACCGAGCTCTCCTAACCCATCCTCACTATACACCCTAAACGGGAACCGATCGGATCGTCATCTCTCAAGCATCACGTCAGGAATCAACAACGCGTTTATTGGATTCACTGGTTTCATCTAATCTCATATTATTTACTGATTTCGTATACAAACTTGTTATTGTTCAAATCCGAAAGTATTGGTTAGAAAGGATTGAAGTTGTGAAAGAGAAGAGATATCAATGATCGACTTTGATCGCAACAATTTATTAGGTGTGGGTTATCAGTTAAGTCGTATGGTGGTGTATTTGGAGGTAGTCAAACCTTCGTGGTTAGGAGATGTTGTGGATCCAAAAAAAAAAAAAACTAGCTCTTGCTTTCGTTTCAAGCCATACTCAAAGACATAGTGCTACAAATGATAAGTTACATCAATGTAAAACAAGTATGGGATGGGCTGAAAACAATATATTTAGAGAACTATTATTGAAGAGGGAATTCGTAGGTTCGCGCGTGAAGGATTGTGATATAAATGTTGACATTGCAACTAAATTGATCGGATTAGCTTCAAAGGCATGGAGTCATTGACACGTGATTGAAGAAAAAACTAGTAAGAAGGTTACTCTCAATGCCTTTGTCTTTATTTAAAATTGTGGCCTCAATAGGACAATATTTTGATTTGGATTCTAGCTACTTGAAGAAGTCCTTTGAATATTGAAAGCGTATAATGAGCACATCAAGGTACCGATAAAGGAGATCAGATCGACGATATTCTCATAAGTTTTAATGTTTGCTACAAAATAATAGTTGTGAACATTCTAATAATGACACTTTAAACCAGTGATATTCTGGATGTGGTCGGGGTAAAGAGACCAATAATATATTGAATGATAGTACACGTACAATATTAATTAGGGGTAATTGTTCGGTTTTAAAGAGGATAAGTAGTCAAACTTTGTTAGTTATTTTGTTTTGGTTTAGTGGAGTTGACGTCTAGTGAACAAAGCCCTTTGAGAGTAGTTCAAAAGGGAAACACACTTTTGATTGGTTTGGTGGAATATCTTTTGGAATTCTATATATTATTGAAGACATTGCATAAAGAAATTAGTTAATTAGGTGGTATCACTAACAACAATAATAATTTAGTTCTAATTAGTAGTGTATTATTTTTTACTTTTATGCAACTATATCTACCCATATCCACTATTCTTCAAATGGATGGTGCCATCAGACCAGGAACAACATGCAAAAACATACATACATAAATACGTACGTACATACATACATATATGTGTGTGTGTATATATGCTTTTAATTTTGTTTTATATTAGTTGTGATGTGATTTGATTTTCCAAAGTAAATAATTCATTAAAATGATAAAACTACTCCTAACTTGTAATTGTGAAAACCAAAGTTGCAAAAGGTATAAGAGCATTCAAGGTGCAACGGTTGAGCCTTAAGCTAAGGAGTAAAGCGCTTAAAAATCTTTACGGAATGTGGCTTGAACCTTGCTTGAGATTAGGATATTATAAGGGGGTTGAAGCCCAATTTTTATTCGTCACAAACTAGGTTGGTCCAAAATTGCTAGATTTGATAAAAATCTTTACGGAATGTGGCTTGAACCTTGTTTGAGATGTTTTTCCAACACCTTGCATTGCCTAAGATCCAAGACACGCATCTTGAGTACTTTCAAAACATAGATGAAACATTAACTCTAATTAAAATATTAACGTTTGACTCTGTTTTAGCTTTCATAATACAAACTGCCATGTGAATGGTACATCATTCCTCGATGTCAGACATCATGTCATTGCCATTTATATAGGCAACATAAGTTATACATCTCATTTTACTGCGTTTAAACCAACAAATATTGTGGCACCAACACACATCAAACTATAACTATAGAAGGTTGCGTATGACAATACGACCTATTTGTTTTTAAAATAATATGGTATAGCTATCCATGTTTTGCATACACATCATTTGATACGTTGCAAGATTCTTTGATATACTTTGACTTAATACAAGATTCCTCGATCCACATGCCAATTATTTGACACGACATTAGATTATTAGATATACGCACCAATTATTTGCTCTGACACAAGATTCCACAAATAATTTGATATATCGTAATATTTCTTATTATACATGCAAGAAACATATATATATATATATATATATAGGATTGGGTTCAAATGCTAACCCTCATTTATGGCACTAACTCATTAACCCTCATTATCCAATCATAAATAAACACATGGCTTTTTCTATTATTATTTGATAAGGGTAAAGTAGTAATTTGTTATATTAAATACTTTACCCCCTCTTTTTTTATACATCCATAACTTTTTTATGC
Source organism: Mikania micrantha (assembly GCA_009363875.1). Taxonomy (NCBI): domain Eukaryota; kingdom Viridiplantae; phylum Streptophyta; class Magnoliopsida; order Asterales; family Asteraceae; genus Mikania; species Mikania micrantha. Next base: position 24,114 of record SZYD01000027.1, read on the forward strand.
TATAATATTTTTTTATAAAAATTGCACCATTTTACTCGTCTTATTTTTCTCTTTAATTCCGTTATAGTCTTGACTAGGTTTTTTTATTTTTTTTCGTATGTTCGTATTTACACCAATGTAACAAGTATAAAAATAACAAATTATTTGTAACGAGTTGTAACGAATTTCGGTTTACATTGTTGTAGAATAAATAGGGTTTACGTTTAAGAATGTAAACGACCCAAGCCGATACCGAGCTAGTTAATTACGTTATATTCTTGACTAGGTTTTTTTATTTTTTCCGGATGCTCAAAAATTCGTTATATCTACAAAATTGTAAATTCATTTTAATACTATAAAAAAAATTATATTTACAAGATTGTAAATACATTTTAATACTTTAAAAAAAATAGTATAACATTTTGTTGATAAAAACCCAAATAATTCGTTACAACTCGTTACAACTCGTTACAAATAATTTGTTAGTTTTACAAATAATTCGTTACAAATAATTCGTTACAACTCGTTTACACTCTTAAACTTTTTTATGCTATAATATTTTTTTATAAAAATTGCACCATTTTACTCGTCTTATTTTTCTCTTTAATTCCGTTATAGTCTTGACTAGGTTTTTTTATTTTTTTTTCGTATGTTCGTATTTACACCAATGTAACAAGTATAAAAATTACAAATTATTTGTAACGAGTTGTAACAAATTTCGGTTTACATTGTTGTAGAATAAATAGGGTTTACGTTTAAGAGTGTAAACGACCCAAGCCGATCCCGAGCTAGTTAATTACGTTATATTCTTGACTAGGTTTTTTTATTTTTTCCGGATGCTCAAAAATTCGTTATATCTACAAAATTGTAAAGACATTTTAATACTTTAAAAAAAATAATAGAACATTTTGTTGATAAAAACCAAAATTCGTTATATATACAAGATTGTAAATACGTTTTAATACTTTAAAAAATTATATCTACAAGATTGTAAATATATTTTAATACTTCAAAAAAATAATATAACATTTTGTTGATAAAAACCAAAATTCGTTATATCTACAAGATTGTAAATACATTTTAATACTTTAAAAAAATACTATAACATTTTGTTGATAAAAACTAAAATTCGTTATATATACTAGATTGTAATATGTTTTAATACTTTAAAAAAATAATATAACATTTTGTTGATAAAAACCAAAATTCGTTATATCTACAAGATTGTAAATACATTTTCATAATTTAAAAATTATATTTACAAGATTGTAAATACATTTTAGTACTTTAAAAATCAAAATTCGTTACAAAATCAAGAATATACCGTAATTAACGAGCATCCAGAAAAAATAAAAAACATAGTCAAGAATATAACGTAATTAACGAGCTCAGGATTGGCTTGGCTCGTTTACACTCTTAAACTTAACCCCTATTTATTATACAACAATGTAAACCCAAATTTGTTACAACTTGTTACAAATAATTTGTTAGTTTTATACTTGTTACATTGGTGTAAATACGAACATCCGAAAAAAAATAAAAAAACCTAGTCAAGACTATAACGGAATTAAAGAGAAAAAAAAGACGAGTAAAATGGTGCAATTTTTATAAAAAAATATTATAGTATAAAAAAGTTATGGATGTATAAAAAAAGATGGGGTAAAGTATTTAATATATTAAATTACATTAATACCCTTATTCCCTTTTTTTTCAAATCAATTACATTATTATATTATAGTTTAATATCAACCATTAGATTAGCATCTTCTATTTTGATCATTCAATATGGTAGGGTTAATGGGTTAGTGCCATAAATGAGGTTAGCATTTGATCCATTCCCTATATATATATATATATAAAGGATTTTATATTATTCATTTCTTCATAAACTAATAACATCATTTATGACATGTATTCTTATTCTCATTTAACACCTAACTAATTTCATGATAATTTTCAAGTTTTCAAGCATTGTAGCCTCAGCCACTACTGCCACCTCCTTGAAGACATCGAGTGTTACCAAAGATCCCAAGGTGCATGATAATATTTAATGTGTTTGCTACGGCTTGAGGATTTTGTGATGTGGCAGGGTCAGACAACAATCGCCATTGAGTCATGTCTAGAGGTTATGCTTGTTCGCTTGCCACTGCCCTGATACGAATAGATCTAGATACTGCAATAATATGTAGTTTTTATACTTTTTTGTCTTATAAATTGGTTATCTGATATATAAACTTATTTAGGTATGTTATTATACCATTGTAACACTCAATCAAAACACATCTATGAAAAAACAACAAAAAAGTATTGGTAAAAAAACTTATAATATTTGGTTAAATACAAATTAAGAAATTTGAAACAAATTATAGGACTCGTATAGGCTATGTACTATGTACGCATGTATATTTCATGGAAAGCTAACAATCGATATTTTTTAATAATAAAAGTTTTGATGGGCGCATGTAAATCTTTAAAGTTATTTAAAAGTTAGTTTTCTTGCTTCTTTCTTATATTGAATATTCGTAAGACACTTTTTTGTTTAAATATTGTTTTCATGTATATCCTATTAATTCTAATAATTTTATTTAATTTGATAAAGAATATGATTAATAATACGTTTTATTTTTATTGTTTTATAAAAATCTTTGAGAAATATATGATTTATTATTTAAAATCCATTTATTTAAGATGTGTATATGAGGGTCATTTAATGATGACTCATGTTGAAAGGACCATTATTGGTCTATACAACGGATATTAAATGTAACGCATAAGACATGCAACCAGCATATGTTGAGTCAAGTGCAAAACCTAAATTAATTTCAAACTTATTTGATCAGCCGGAGACTTACACTCGGAATATTCATAAATACAAAAACCTAAATAACAAAAACACAAACAAAGCTTATAAACCAATAAATATAGAGATAAATATACATATCAACCGTAAGTTTCAGTAGCGGTAGAGATGTTTGTTCGATCCGTATGCTGCAACCTGATCTTGCCGATACGGGAGATACGGCGGTAGTCGAATATTTCCGACCTTTGATTTGTACGCCGGATTCTTATTTTCCGACTTAGTGGAACCAACAACGCCGCCAACGCCAGAAGTTGTTTTAACAGTTTTTCCGATCTTATTGTCCTTTTCCGGTGACAACGGAGGAATGAAAAGGAATACCGGTGAGTCCTTGCCGGAATAGCTGTCGTCGCTGTAGCTTCGTTTCAGAAGATCTCGCACCTTCCACCGGTTCAATGTGTTTTCGATCGAAATTGAATTGCTCTTCTTATGTTTTCCACGTGGATCTGTATTCGGCTTCCATACGCAGTACGTTCCCTGTTTGATTCCGTCTAGATCGTCGCGCTCCGACGACGAAGCCGATGTCGATGGCGAAGTGATATCGCGATCTTCGATGAAAAGCTTCATCAGAGAAGAACGTGTTGCCGGAGATGTCTTCGAATCAGTCGACGGAGTATCAACTCCGTTTTCACCTGGATTCGGATTCAATTCCGATAATAATTTTCTATCAAAAAGTGGATACCGCGGCGACATCTGATTGCCGGAGACTAATTCATCGACCGAATCCTGTCTCGAATTAGCGTCTCCATAAATAACCGGAAACTCGAACTCTTGTTCATCTTCATCCATCTGACTCAACGTTTCTGCATAAGTTTTCGTGTTTACCTCGCATACATCGCGAATCTCAGGCTGATCATCGTCGTGAACGAAAAGGAAAGCGTTATCATCATCGTTGAATCGATTATCTAAACGAAGTTCCTGGACAACACGATCGGCGATATTGGCGATGTTTCTTGAAGAATGTGTGTTAAAGCTAGGAGATGTGTAAATTCTCGAACTGGATTCCATGTTTTGTGTATTTGGGTATTTGATGATATGAATTGTAGGAGTGTGAGGATATTTAAGGTAGTGGATTTAAGGATGGGTACTGGTATAACTGTTCAAGCGAATAAAACGTCCCATTCTTCTAGATATTGTGATTTTTACAGAACGTCGGTGAAGTTGTTGCACATACTCATACTATGTGTAGTGTCTTACCGAAATTTTTTGTCACGTTATCATCATACTGAAAATTTTAAAACACCATGGTGATCATCCTATTGAAAATGTGAGAAAGAAGAAAGCGGGATGTGAGAGGAAGAGAAACGGAGAGCGTTCTGCTAAGGACGAGAAAAGGGAGACGTCTCGGAGGGCCAGGGTTGTTCAAATCGCTCGTCGCTCGTTGCTCATTCGTCGCTCGCTCGGAAAAAGCTTGTTCGAATTTTGTTCGGTTTTAAACTAGCCGAGCACACTCGGTTCGGTTTATAAACGAGCCGAGCACGAGCCAAGGTAAGCTCGCTCGTTGCTCGCTCGGATAGTCGCTCGATTGGCTCGCTCGGTTGGCTCGTTTGCAAAAGTATAACTGAATTATATATATATATATATAATATTTTATTGATCTATAACTAATATAATTTTTTTATATTTAAACTACTTTCAAAAGACCCAATATCCAAATAGTCGAATACCCAATACTCAAAAATTTAAATTTAATTCCCAGATCCATTTGTTTCACTTTTCACATTAGAATTTAATTCCCGAATGCCCAATAATCAACCATTTGTTTACTCTCAACCGTGATCTTTTTACTTATACTAGTATGGATGTTTGGATGTTTTTTAGAGGTTTACACTACTTGGATTATGCTTTGAAAAAACTTTGTCATTGCTTGAGATTATTGCTAGCGAACATAGCTTCCTTTAATCTTAAATTTGATTATTTGTAGTTTGGGATTATTAACTGCTAATTTGAGTATTGATATGTAACTATAATAACCAACTGTATGGCAGTTGGTAGTTATTCGTGACATTAAATTTTATTAAACTGAGCAAAACATAACCAAGCCGAGCCGCTCGGTTTTAAAACGAGCCGAGCAACGAGCATAACATTTGGCTCGATTCTGCAAATCCGAACCAAACCGAGCCGCTCGTTTTGAAAACGAGCCGAGCACGAGCATACCCTCTCATGGTTCGGTTCGGCTCGTGAACAGCCCTAGGGAGGGGGCGGTGTGCCCGCTGAACCCCACCGAAGGCTACCCTCCCGCCAAGAGCGCGGGGCATGCATTACGCATAATCTTACAAATACGCTACCTTCGTTATCTATATATTATACTTATGTCAAATCAATTATCTCATACTTAACTTCTACTTATACATATTATTTATATATTTTTTAACATCAAAAAATACAAAAGAAAAATGATGTTATTGGTACAACAGTGTACCAATATCAAGAGCATTTATTTTTTCTTTTTAACATGACCTAGAAGCTGCCATGATAAGACATGAATAATATACATGCGTTACATTGTAGTGATTATGATTGAAATAAATAAAAAGTTATAACTTATCAATTATTATGATTAAATCATAATTAAAAAAATTATTATGTCTTGTATATTATAATAAAAACATTTTAAAAATGTAATTTTTTAAAATATAAGAATTTTAAAAATATAATTTGATATAAAAAATATAAGAAAAATCAAAATCTAGGAAAATAAATAACAAAATTATTGTACAACACCGGGTTCAAATATGTGTTACTAGCCAACTCAAAAGCATGTATAAACCAAATTTGCTACATTTACATTTAGTAGGGAACAAGCATAGTAATATTTTTATAATATTACACTATTTAACAAATCTCATTTTTTCTCTTTAATATATTCAGATATAATATTATCTTTTTTTAGATGTTAATGATTACATTAATGTAAGAAAGTAGTATTACATTAAGTATAACCAATAAACCAAATTAGCTACATAAAATTAAATAATAGCAAGCTTTTGTTATGATTAAGCATGCATGCATACATACATACATATATATATGTATATGTGTGTATATATATGTAAGAAAGTAGTATTACATTAAGTATAACCAGTAAACCAAATTAGTTACATAAAATTAAATAATAGCAAGCTTTTGTTATGATTAAGCAAGCATGCATACATACATACATACATACATACATACATACATACATACATACATACATACATACATACATACATACATACATACATACATACATACATACATACATACATACATATGTGTGTTTATATATATGTATATATATAGGTATAGGAATATGACTTAATAATAACTCACACTTAGACTACCCGCAATGCTAAAGACCGCATTTACTACATGCGTCCTAGTCATCACTGCCACATCAGCTTTTTACTAATTCTTTTCACATGCATTCTCTCTCCTCTTTTTAACTCCAACCCATCCTTCTCACATACATCATCCTTCTTTCATATCATTTCCACCTTCTCTCTCTGCATTTGGTTGCACTTATGGAAGTGCAAAGTGGGGAAAGTATGGAGCACTCCATTGCATTCTTTGGAGGTGCACTTGTCCACGTAGGACAAACACATGCCCGTAAGGGCGCATTGGAGATAGTCTTAGGACAATAACCCATTAATTCTAATTAGCAAATCACATCAGGAAACATGGATTTTTTTTTTATAATGTGACGAGGGTAGATTAGTAATTTGTTTTATATACTAATTTACCCCCTATTTTTTTTATAGATCCATAACTTTTTTATACTATAATATTTTTTTATGAAAATTGCACCATTTTACTCGTCTTATTTTTCTCTTTAATTCTGTTAGAGTCTTGACTCGGTTTTTTTATTTTTTTTCGGATGTTCGTATTTACACCAATGTAACAAGTATAAAAATAACAAATTATTTGTAACGAGTTGTAACGAATTTGGGTTTACATTGTTGTAGAATAAATATGGGTTACATTTAAGAGTGTAAAAGAGCCAAACATATCCCGAGGTCGTTAATTACGTTATATTCTTGACTAAGTTTTTTTATTTTTTTTGGATGCTCTAAAATTCGTTATATCTACAAGATTGTAAATACATTTTAATACTTTAAAAAAAATTATATCTACAAGATTGTAAATACATTTTAATACTTTACCAAAATTCGTCCTTGTAAATACATCTTAATACTTTAAAAAAATATATATCTGCAAAATTGTAAATACATTTTAATACTTTAAAAAAATACTATAACATTTTGTTGATAAAAATCAAAATTCGTTATATCTACAAGATTGTAAATACATTTTAATACTTTAAAAATTATATCTACATGATTGTAAACACATTTTAATACTTTAAAAACCAAAATTCGTTACATAATCAAGAATATAACGTAATTAACGAGCATCCGGAAAAAATAAAAAAAACTAGTCAAGAATATAACGTAATTAACGAGCTCGGGATCGGCTTGGCTCGTTTACACTCTTAAACATAACCCTTATTTATTCTACAACAATGTAAACTCAAATTCGTTACAACTCGTTACAAATAATTTGTTATTTTTATACTTGTTACATTGATGTATGTACGAACATCCAAAAAAAAATAAAAAATCTTAGTCAAGACTATAACGAAATTAAAGAAAAAAATAAGACGAGTAAAATGATGCAATTTTTATAAAAAAATATTATAGTATAAAAAAGTTATGAATGTATAAAAAAAAGGGGGTAAAGTATTTAATATAGCAAATTACATTAATACCCTTATTCCCTTTTCTTTCAAATCAAATACATTATTTTATTATAATTTAATATCAACCCTTAGATCAGAATATTAAAATTTGATCATTAAATATGGTGGGGTTTTTGGATTATTGATAAATCCTAAGGTTAGCAATAGATCACTTCCCTATAGGTATACATATGTATACATATGTGTATATATGTGTATAGGGGAAGGTTAAAAAAATAACCCATCAAATAGGTGATAACCCATTAACTATCATTCAATGGTTAATTTCAAAAGTAAGTGCGCAGGATCGCGACATGTGGCATTATTATTTTATTAATATGGGAGGGCATTTTAGACATTTTGTTACCACTCAAAAAGCTAGAATTAATATGGTAGTGACAAGTGTCATCATCTAAGATATTTTAATAAATCTAATTTTTAATATAAAGTTTACCCCCTCTTTTTTAAACATTAATAAATTTTTTATAATATATAATTTTTAAAAAAAAATTGCACCATTATATTCATCTCATTTTTCTATTTAATTCCGTTATAGTCTCGATTAATTTTTTTTTTACTTTTTTTAGAAGCCCTATATTTACATCATTGTAACGAGCTTAAATATAACAAATTTATTTGAAATTTTTTTAAAAATGATAAATTACAGTGATGTAATTTACATTGACGTAATTTATCGTGATGTAATTTATATTGACGTAAAATTTGGTTTCGGTTTTTTCGGTTAATTTGGTTCTGGTTCGGTTTTTTCAGTTAATTCGGTTTCGGTTCGGTTTTTTTAGCTTTTTGCTCATCCCTAATTTGTAACGAGCCTAAATACAACAAATTAGTTTGAATTGTTTTTGAACAATGATAAATTACATCACTATAATTATCATTGTTAGAGAAAAAAATCAAAATAATGTGTTATATTGCATCGCTGTAATTTATCATTGTAATTATCATTGTTAGAGAAAAAATAAAATAATGTGTTATATTAATTACATCACTGTAATTTATCATTGTTAGAAAAAAATTCAAAATAATGTGTTATATTTATGCTCGTTATATCGATGTTAATAATGGGCAATGAGAAAAAAAATTAAAAAAACTAGTCAACATTATAACGGGAATTAAAGAGAAAATTACATCACTGTAAATAATGTGTTACGTCACCGTTATTTATGTCATTGTAAATTACTTCATTTTGTGTTACATTACTGTAATTTACTATTGTTAGAAAAAATTTCTAATTAATTTGCTATCGTTAAGCTCGTTACAATGATGTAAATACATGACATCAAAAAAATAAAATAAAAACTAGTCGAGACTATAACGAAATTAAAGAGAAAAATGAGACGAATATAATGGTGCAATTTTTTTTTAAAAAATAATATAGTATAAAAAAGTTATGAATGTTTAAAAAAAAGGGGTAAACTTTACATAAATGACAAATGTCCTAAATGCCCTTCATACTAAAGACAAAAGAATTGACACGTGACACGATCCTACACACTTACCTTTTTCAAGTAACCATTGGATGATTGTTAATAGGTTATCACATATTTGATGGGTTATTAAAAATTCCATACCCTATGTGCATATATATATATATATAGGATTGAGATCAAATAATAACTCATTCTTAAAGCAATAACCCAGATAACTTTGTCAAATTGAAGCCAAATCTTGGATTTTTTTTAACATCATTGTAACACATTTAGAACACTATGTTCTTTTATGAGTTTGTGAAAATTCATCACCGTTTAAGACATATTACCGTTGTAAGTTTTGGGCCTAAAACAGTTACAGTGCTGTAAATCAAAAACTTACAACGATAATATCTCTTAAACGGTGATGAATTTTCACAAACACATAAAATAACATAGTGTTCTAAATGTGTTACAATGATGTTTAAAAAAAATCTAAGTTTTGACTTCATCTTAGCAAAGTTATCTGGGTTATTGCTTTAAGAGTGGGTTATTATTTGAACACTTATATATATATATGTATATATATATATGTACTAGTTAGATACCCGCGCGATGCGGCGGAAAACAAATATTTAAGTTACCGATTTTGGTTAGTAAAAAGCATAAACCACCACATTTTCATAAAATCAACTCTTTTAATTTATTTTAATATTAATATTTAACTAAAAAACTATTATGATAAAAGTCACAATTTAAAGGCCAAATATGGTATGACAAATGTAATGTAAATGTTAAGAAGTGATTCATTTGATTTGAGATGGTTTCTTTTATAATTATTCTTTGACACTTTATTTCTTAATAGTATCAATGTGGGACAAGTTAAAAAGTAGAAAAACCCTTTGTTTATGGTTTTAAAGCTTTGTAAGTTGTACTTCATGTTATAAAAGTTGTAAAACTCTTAATTTTAAAAGTTTTTAATTAAAGACCATTATGTTCTTTTAATATATATTATATAGTAGTATAAATATATATATATATATATTTATGTATACTAGCCTAAAACCACGTGTATTACACGGGTTGGATAATTATAAATATATAATTTATTTATATAAAATAATAATAAATTTTTAATAATTATAAAATTATATTTTAAGATCAAATATAATTGAAATATTTTTATAATTAATAAATTAGTAAAATATTAGAATAAGGAGTTTTATATCTTTTAATATTTAAGTATATAATTTAATTATTAATTACTAAAAATTTATAAATATATATTAGGAGAGAGAAGTGGGAAAAGTTTTTTTCAGATTGCAACAGAACGTGACATGTGTCACCTAAAAATACTCATTTATTATTATAGGTAGATACACACACACACACACACACACATATATATATATATATATATATTAAAACTAATCACAATTATTATCAATCAATTTCGTTTTTCTTTTTTGTTTTACATTTTGTTTTATTATAAGGTTATGTTTGTTAACAAAAAGAAAAAAAATATATGTAATTCATGTTATTACATACATGTAACTCATTGATTACATATATGTAATTTTATATGTTACATATACGTAATTTCGTGATCCATATATTTTTATTAATTTTTTTTTTGTTTATAACATTTATAAGCTAATAAGAAAAAATCATTATTTTTTCAAAAAAATTGATTGATTAGTAGGAGTTTTCTTAGTTTTCTCTAAAGTGATGAGTTTTCTTTTGAACTCTCCATATATATATATACATATATATATATATAGGGGATGGTTTCATTGTTAACCCACCTTAATTGCGGTAACCCAATAATTTCGACAAAAAATTTCCGAATCTTTGGTTTTTTTCATGGTCTTTTTTATACATATTTAAGGGGGGTTTATTATTTGTGTTTTTGCTGATTCACAAGGCAAATCGATTTTGCACTAGTGTAAAAGTTTTGCAATTTTCGTAACATTTAGAAAATTGCCAAACTTTTATACTAGTGCAATTTCGATTTGCCTTGTGAATTAGCAAAAACACTAAAAAGAAATCCCCTCTAAATATGTATAATAAAGACCATGAAAAAACCAAAGATTCGGACATTTTTTGTCAAAATTATTGGGTTACCGCAATTAAGGAGGGATCTTATTCGAACCAAATCTTATATGTAACATCTAGGCAAATCCCACATCGGGCGTGAACATGAGAGATTCCTGGCTCATAAGTAATGATCCGCATCTTAAATCACCAACGCGTTTTCGGCTTAGCTGGCTGTGAAGCACATGAAAACTCCACAGTTAAGCGTGCTCGGGCTGCAGCAATCTAGGGATGGGTGACCCCCGGGAAGTTTCCACCTGGGCAACCGAAGGCAAAACCGTGAGCTCCTAGTGGACGAAGCAGACAATATTGGTGGTAGACGGGGCCGGATGTTACAGAATGGTATCAGAGACACTTCTGTTCTACACAGGATGGTGGGGCAAACCTCATCGAGGAGATGAGTCCCTAAGTGGGGGTGTATGTAACATCTAGGCAAATCCCACATCGGCCGTGAACAGGAGAGATTCATGGCTCATAAGTAACGATCTGCCTCTTAAATCACCAACACGTTTTCGGCTTAGCTGGCTGTAAAGCACATGAAAACTCCACAGTTAAGCCTGCTCGGGCTGCAGCAATCCAGGGATGTGTGACCTCCCTGGGAAGTTTTCACCCGGGCAACCGAAGGCAAAACCGTGAGCTCCTAGTGGGCGAAGCGGACAATATTGGTGGTAGACGGGGCCGGATGTTACACTATACACATACACACAATATATATAGTGAGTTAATAAAATGAAAACCCCATTTTAGTATGAAAACCGTGAAAACTAGGCAAAAATCATGTTAAAAAACATATTTTTTTTAATTTTTTATAGGTTTGTAACATTATTGGACACATTTTTATAAAAAAAATAAAAAAAGCGCCAACCATATATTTTTTAAACAAATATTTTATAAAATATTTTTTTACGGTGTAAAACATACGTAACGCTGCGTCAGATCTAACAAAATTCTTTTACGTTTTGTTACGTATGTTTTACATGGTTTTATAATTTTTTTAAAAAATATCTGGTCAGCGCTTTTTTGATTTTTTTTATAAAAATGTGCTCAATAGTGTTAAAAACCAGTAAAAAATTTCAAAAAAATACATTTTTTACATGATTTTTACATTGTTTTCACACTAAAAAGGGTTTTCAAATTATTTATTCCCTATATATATATATATATATATATATATATATATATCAACTTAGCCATCTTTTCCAATACCTACTTTGGAAAAAGTGTCTTGCAAGACCATAGCATAGCATAGCATACTTCAAGTGTAAATGGAAGCAAAGTAAATAAAATTAAATAAGCAAGTGTCTACGTGCAAAAGTCATCGACGTTCCCTTCACATTGATGGAAGGACATCATCGCATGTAACTCCTTCATCAACGCCTGGCACACCACCGATATAAGAGTCTGTTTTCCTTTTTACATATATGTAACAAGTTCTAAATGGGCTGTTGTAACATGCGATATAAGTTTCCAAGCCAAAAAATAAATAAATGCATAAGTTGTGCGATTATTTTGTGACAATTGTACAAAACCCTAGATTCCCTTCTATAAATAAAAGGGAAGCCTCCATACATACTCTTCTAGCCTCTTTACCATGAAAAGTAAGAAACAAGAAAGGTGGTGTATGTGTGTTCATATAAAGAGAAACTAGATAGAGAATGTTTCTCAATGACATCAAAACTTTCTTCTATATTTTTGTTTTAAACTACTAATCTAAACATGGAATCATGCTTAAGATAATGTTTATAACATTTTGAAATAATAAATCTAGGATTTTTACGAATGACAATATAACTTGACACATTAAAGTATGACTTAATCGGAACTTAAAACGTTTTTGGCTATACCAACTAAGTTTGCCCATCCAAACTTAATGGTGGTTCGTTTGAACTTGATGGCATTTAGTTTATCCGAACTATCCGAACTAAGTTTGCCCATCAGAACTTGATGGCGATTCATTCGAACTTGATGGGACTATTTTACACATCTGAACTTGATGGCAATTTGTCTGACCTATATGGGACTTTGTTCACCCGAACTAAATTTGTCCATCCGAACTAAGTCTGTCCATTCGAACTTGATGGTAGTTCATCCACACTTGATGGGACTTAGTTCATCCAAACTAAGCTTTTCCGAAATATCCGAAAAATTATCCGAATCATCCAAAAAGTTATCCGAAGAAAAAACTATTTTGGATATCGAATATCCGAACTAACCGCAAATTTTCAAAAAAAGTTTCCGAATCTGAATCTGAGTTTTAATTCGGATATCTGGATTTTTTGAATTCGGATTTTCTGATTCGAATTCGGATACAAAATTTTTTGAACATGCCTATATTTATGTTTGTATAATATGAAAACTCGATATAAAAAAAGAAAACATTTATATTAAATATTTGTATGTTATGTTATTAAATTTTTGATTTTTTTTACCATATCTGTTATTAGATATAAATGATTTTATTGAAGATGGAAATAATATAATTAAGTCATAAATAAATAATTTCATTTTTCATAAAACATATTCGAAAAATGTATATTGTATTTGTATGTTATGTAATATATCAAATCATAAATAAATAAATAATTTCATTTTTTATAGATTTAAGTTTTAAACAACTTTAAGATCATGCCTCCTAATATTTTTAACATAAATAAAAATAGAGTATTGATTTCATTTTTTCTTTATCGACTAATTTGTATCACTAACGGATCAATGTAGTTTCATCGTGTCACCAACGGTGCTATTTGAATTACATCCTCAATCAAGTCATGAGTTCAGAAATAAACTTATTACTTTGAGAAAAATTTCATTATAGAATTGGGACCCAGACCCTTATAATTTACGAGTCTTATTCACTAAGCATACTTGAAGGATTTCTAGAAGGGCGAAAAAAATATGCGGGAATACAGGATGAGATGTGGAGGCTTCTTGCCGTCTTATCTACACCATTAGTTTCTAGATTGCCAGATGTAAATGAACGTATATTGTCCTTTTTAATTGTTTCTTTCCATCTTTAATTAAGGACCCAGGCTATAACAATTAGAATCAATGTCAAAGGGGCTTTGCCCTAGTGGTACTCCCATGGCTTTTCAAATGGAAGGTCATGGGTTCAAATCCCTCTCAAAGCGAAATAGGGGTTCTTGAGAGGTCAGGGGGTTTTCCGGTACGGTTTCCTCCTGGGGTGGTGGTGGGGTCTCAACGGAGGTCATGGTAACTAGACCTTGGTGACATGACCTGAAAACAGTGGTTCACACATTGAGATCAAATGCCGTTCAAAAAAAATTAGAATCTATGTTGTACTGTTTTCTCACCCAAGTTATCAATTTTTGCACGTCAATAAACTAATTAATAACCTATAGTCTTTTATCAGAGTTAAATAAACAAAATATTAATATCATTGAAATTACAAAATGTTTTTTTAAGATAAAATACATTAATAACTTTGAACAATTAGTGATATATATAACAAAATATTAATATCATTGTTTAAACTTTAAATAAAATAATATTAAAAAACTAGTAACAATAATGCAAAATTTTAAAGCTATTATTTGAAATAAAATATATTTGTGATTACGTATAAATTATTATTTTAAGAAATCAAATAATAATAACAACATTCTTCTAAAATTTTATTTTTTTTTGAAAAGTTTGGAATTTCTAAACAAATTGATTTTAGAATATTGTTTATGACCAAATGTATACTTTTCTTATAAAATTGTATGCTAGTACAAGTGTATTATACGTATTATATATTAAAAGGCTATTAAATAGCTAGTATTAAAGATTTAAAATTTTATAGAATAAATTTTAAACATAAATTATGATTGATATTATGTATTAATAACTAATCTAAGTTATAATAAACAAAATTTATATATATACTTTTAAATTTAATTGTTTTGAACATTTTGTTATAAAAAAGTTATTTAAAAAGAAAATTATGCTATTACTCCGTTTTATAAGTGGGTTAAATAAATAAAATATTACCTACAAATAAAGATTTAATTAAAAGTATAAAATAATATTTGTTTTTATAAAATGTAAATAACGTATAAGTAAGATAATTAAGAATTCATTTATATCATTTTAACTATCTTTTTTTAAAAAAACTTGGTTTTTATAATTTTTTTCATTAATTTTTTTCCAAAAAAAAATTCTTTTTTATAAATGTCTCATCATTTTAAAAACTTTGGGTTTTAATTAGTTTTGTATTTCTAAAAAAAGTTTTTATCTGAAAAAAAAGTATTTTATAAAAAATAATTTGGTTTTCTTGAAGAAATAAATTTTATTATTTTGTGGATTAAAATAAGATTTATTTAAATGTTAAAAAATCCAAATTATTTTTTATAAAATAACTAAGAGGTAACCGTCATTCATTATGTGTTGTGGAGGCTTGGAAGCAATACAAGTATAATGTGTTGAATGACCTTGTCGATGCTTTGTATGATGTGGCTACAAGATAACGATTGCCATCAAATTCTAGAAGTTGTTGGAATGAAAGTACAAAATGGAGGACATTTGTACATAGAAATTCATAGTGGCTTGTGTTTTAGACTATAAAATAATTAAATCTAAGACTATGATTAGCCAAGCTCAAGAGCTACGTGCTATGCTTGTAGACGTTCACTGTAAGGAGATAACTCTTAGTAATACATTTCAAGTGGCAAATATGATTGAAAATTTTCCTCCTAGCAGATTTGATTTTAAAAAAAATACTTAAAGTATGAACAAAAGGGAATAATTATTCATACCCTAACGGTTCGTCTTCTAATTGAGAAATATAGCAATTAAGTTAACACAAAAGGGAAACCACTTGAAAGCTTCTGAAAAGGCTAACATGATAGAACATGGCCAATCTTACATATGTAACAAAGGCAACAAAGACAAAGAAAAATGCAAGGCTAAGGTTGTGGAACTTGGCCCAAAGAACGAAATGTGGTGTGAAGAAGAGGGATCCTTCTTTTAAGGTCAAATTCTATAATTGTGGTGGTGAATCTTGTCACTTACTAATAGATAAAGTGGGAGATTGTGCATATGATTGATGCTAAAGAACCTCTCATCACCACAATATCTAAACTCACTTTGATGTAAGAGGAGGTCAACTTGATTTCTAACAACACTAAAGGGTAACGGGTTGGTATTGTGGTACACACCATGTTTGCCTTAACCAGGCCTTCTTTAATACGTCTTAAGATGTGATGGGAGATGAGAAGTTGGACAGAGGGATATAACTATTGCCGATACCAAGGGTGAATGAAATGTGTAAGAACATAAAGACTGGTGCTTCCCAAAATATTATATGTCCTTGGTCTCATGATACTCCCAGAAGTCCAAAGAAAGCCTCAGAAGAATAAATTTATCCTTCGAAAGCCATCAGCCTTCCGAAGGTAACATTAACCTTTGGAAGATTGAATGCAACCGAATAATAACTCTATCCTTTCGATGGCCTAGATTGAAGACAAAGCTTCCGAATAATACAAAACATTGAAGGACTTGCTGATATGAGCTTCTGAAAGAAACTTCTCATCGCAAGCCTCGAGGATTCCAAGAGTTTGATATAGCAGCTTCCGATACAATAACTTCCGAGGAGATTCCTCTGTTGATGCATGCCTTGTTCAAGAAGGTTTCAGAGGTTCTTTCCATCATCGGAACCGGATCAGAAGATATTCCTATGATAGTTAGCAACATGATACAACCGTCACATCAACAGAAGACAATTTGCGTTAATGTTGTTTGTAGTATAGGCATTTAATGTTAAAGTCAAATAATTTATTTATATTAATTGTAATTAACATTGCTTGGTCTGTCAAGCCATAAAAATATACTAGATTTTGATTTAATTTGTTTATGGTATTATGTCATGCCTTGCATTCTTACGAGGATACAGCTGTAGCTCTTAGTATATAAGCTTTCATATGTAACTTAGTTAAGCATGCTTTAGATTAGTTAGAAGAAATCTTGTCTAAGTGTTGTGTAAATTTGCACAACTCGATCCAACATGTGGTATCAGAGCTTTGGCTCTTTAACTTAAGTGACTAACCATCATTAAGTTGCTAGTTGTTTTTCTTCAACCTTCACACTACTCAAGATCTTACGATTGTGTTAAAATGGCTACACTCAACAAGCACGAAACTGAGAATGACTGTGACAATCCGACGATTTCGGGTTAACACCGTTAACCCAAGACTAACCGAAACGATGTGAAATTGAACAAAAACAAACTACAAGGATTAAGATCAAACAAAACAAGTTTATAAAACACTTAAAATATAAGGATTAAAGTTGTAATTACATAATATGCTTAATTTTGACTTTAGAAGTCAAAATTCAGCCTTAGTAATCAAATGAATTCGAATTTTACATTAAAACCAAGTAATAACATAATTTAATCAGTTGTAATCATCAATTTGATGATCAGTAATGGCTAACATACGTTATGGACAAATTAACGCTCGAATTAAACTCAAATCATACCCAAAAGACGAAACCGTAAGTTCTAATCACCAAAACCGCACAATTCGACTTCATCTCTCACAATTGAACTTACAGAAGCTCTCATCGGCACCTTTAGAGCCTATCTTATACAACAATTCGATTCCAACAATTACAGACAGAAGAACCCGATTGTGAGGAGGCCGAAACACAAGCACCTAGTCGATTTTCATCAATTCGATATTCAATCAAGTAACTTTTCAATCCTACACCACCTAAAATGGCCGACTAAGCTAACCCCTATGTTTAATTCATGAACAAACATCGAATTGTATGAAGTTTAATTCTAGGGTTCATATCAAAAACGGTTTTGGGGGTTTCGATGTAAATGAGTTTCAAAATCAAATTAAACTATGCAAATAGTTTCGAAAACAACTCTTAAATGAAAACCATATGTCAATTGTAATAAACAACATCAAATTTTATGATTTCAATTCTAGGGTTCCTAATGAAAAAACGAATTGGGGGTTTTGATCGAAACGAGTTTAAGAATCAGATCAATCTGTACAGAGAATTTCGAAATATGCTAGTTGTTGAAAACCCTATATTGATTTCATGTAACAACGATGAATTAAAGGATTTCGAATTCTAGGGCTTTTCGGTTAAAAACGATTTGGGGTTTTAATTTGAACGATCATAATAGTTGACTTAATTTGTACAAAATAGGTCGAAAATATCTTGCTAAAGAAAACCCTATGAATCCGTGAACTTTTGTTAAGTAATTTTGTCAATTTGAATCTTGGGTTGGAGATTTATATTTGAAATCTTATAGGCCACGAATTGGGGTTCTTTGAATGCTAAAAATCAAATTAAAATCAACATGGGACTCGATGGGATCTCTGGAATAAAAACCCCAAGGATTGGGGATCGAACCCGGCTGAATTGTGGGTCAATTGGGACTCATATGGTGCGGTTAAGATTAACAAAGGAGGGAACCAGTGGGTTTATACATAAAACAAGTGATTTGGGTTTTCTGTTACAAATGCCTTGTAGGCTGGACTGGTAGGTTGGGTGTTCCAGGAGGTAGAGGTCGCGGGTTCGAACCCGGCCTTTGCCAGTTTTTGAGTTTAAAACATATTTTTGGTTTTTAACTCATAAATTGCTCGTTTTAACTCCGTTTCGACCGGTTCAAGTTACGTTGGAACCGTGACGGAATCCCGAACAAAATGAAATGATAAAAATTTACATTTTAACCCAAAAACATAATCGAGTATAATTAAGCACATTTAAATAAAATCGTATTCGACTGTATGATTTAATTAAACGATTTTAAAGTCACGCGTACTTACGTATACACGTTTCTAACAATCTAACATACGTGTGTTGACACGTATGTGATTTCAAACACAAAACGACATCCCGAATAACACAACAATTATTGTTGAAACGCATATTTCTCGTAGAAGACAGTTTACGCGATTTCACGTGTGTTTGATCATTCTACTCACATTCACAGGTGCATTTTAGATACATATCACTTGCATGAGTTAGCTATTTACGATAAGTGCGAACATAGCATTACAAGTCCTTACATATCGAACCGTTTAGTTTGCCGTAGTGCAAAGCGTGGTAGTTGAAGATAGATCGATTAGGTTTGACAAACCTCACTTGGTAGATTGTAGGTCTACGCAAGTGTTTGACTGGCCAATTCAAACATTACTATTGTTTGTGCTAGACAATAGTGGAAAGGCAAATTACATTCTAACAGTCAGCTTCGGTGTCGACCGCTTATGTAAATAGTACAAATGACTAGCTATCATGACTATGCATGTGTGATTATGTTATCTGCAAACATTTCGTTTCAAACAGTTGTTTCAAACATTTGTGAATACTTAAACCTGTGTATGAACCAACCTTTGTGTTGACTTGATTTACATGTTTTCTCAGGACGTTAAGGTACAAGATCAAGCAAGCATGGACTAGGAGATCGAGTCGCATGCATATTTTACATTACCGTTGTTTTGGATTTGAACATTTGAAACATTATCATTGTAATTTACATTTTGCAAACATTGAATTGTTTTACTTTTTACAAACGCTTCCGCAATGTTTTAAACTCTGAAATTTTCAATTAAGACCAAAGTTATGTTTGAAAAGCATATAGAGGTCTTCGCTATGCCTAATGATCTGAGATCCTGGTTTGTCACGTCCCAAATGGTATGATTCCGTTAGTTGAAATTTGGGGGTGTGACAATGACACTCTCAACAAACCACCCATGTTCACTCCTGAAGATTACGACATATGGAAAGTTAGAATGGAAGGATTCATCAGGAGCCATTACTTCAAACTTTGGAAGTTAGTTCTTGAGGGTCCCTACATCCTTACTGTGGCTGCTGTAGGAGTTGGTGGAGCTGTTGTATCAAAAGATCCATCTCTTTATTCAGATTAAGATTACAATAAGATGGAGGTTGATTCAAAAGCAGTGTGGCAAATTCAGATGTCTATTGTTACATGTATTCAAAAAATGCATATCAACCAAAGAGCCATGGAACTCTTTGCAGCTGATTTATGAAGGTTCTGACGATGTCAAAGAAAACAAGAAAGACATGCTGAAGCAGAAGTTTGAGAACTTCTTTCAAGTGAATAATGAGAACATGGCTTCTCAATATCTAAGGCATGTCCAACTAGTTGATGAACTAACTGCTACAGGTGTGAAGCTGGAGAAATCAGAGAATTTCTGAGATCTCTTCCAGAAGTATGGAAATTTCATTCTGTAACCATCAGAAGAATTGAGAACCTCAGATGCTTGAAGCTTGGAGAAATCTTTGCTATACACATTGCATACCCAATGGAGATTGATTCTAAAGAAGTAAAACCATCAACTTTAGTCCCTTAAGGATCAGCTGTACCATATGCTCCTATCCATAACCCATCATTTTAAAGTTATTAGGTCGTTTACCACTCAAATACAACACCAATTATCACCTATCCAGAAACACCTACACCATCCACATCACTACCAGACCGTTTGCAAACAAAGTGTCTCTAATCACTTTTGGCCAAGGAGCATTTAATTTTTAGCTGAAGAATCAAACTGTTTTAAGCTGTACCAAGAATATCTAGATGGTATTTCAGCTGATGACTTAGAAGAAATGGACATCAGTTATCAGATGGCCATGATTTCCTACCGAGCAAAGAAGTTCTACCAGAGAACTCGCATGCACTTCAAGAAGCATAACATGAAGACAAGATCTAGCTTGGATAAAGCCAAGTTAAAGTGTTTTAACTTCTAGCATCTCGGAAATTTTTCGAGAGAATGCAAGTCACCAATAGGCCCGCCATCAAAAGTAGGGCAGCCAAGCAACCAACAACCAAAACTACAAACTAGTCCAACAATGCAAATGTAGCTGAGCATTGTGATTTTACTGACTGGAGCTTTCAAGTAGAGGAAGTGTCTGCCTCTGTACTAATGGCTTATGATTCAAGTTCTTCATTTAGGTAATAGATGATATGTGTACACATGAATGTCTTGAAAAATTAAATGCCTATAAGAGGTTCAATGCACAAGTCTGTGAGGAACTTGAGTCAATACAAGTTGTTAAAACAGAATTGTATAAAGCTGAAAAACCCTACAAAGAAACCATTGAAACCCTAGAGAAAATCGTTTTCAGTCTCAAACATGAAGAGACGAAATATGAATGTCAAATTAATAATCTTTTGGAAAGGTTAACAACTACTAAAACTGAACTTGAATTGGTTGATTCTACAGAGACAAATTCCTCAGTCAAGGTGATAAGTTTGAGAAACTTCTCAAAATGAATGAAACAACACAATTTGTGCATAAGAAAAAGGTTGGTTTTGTAACATTCCTGTAATTTTTAATAAACAATTACATTTATTAAAGAACCCATGGCGTCATTCGAAATTTGCATATATGAATTTACATATGCATACATATACGTATGTGTGTGTATTAGGGGTGAGCATACAAAACCAATAACCGAAAAAAACCGAATCCGAACCAAAATTAACCGAAATCGACTTAACCGATCGGTTACGGTTAAGATATGGCAATAACCGAACCATTCGGTTATGGTTACGGTTTATCCAACTCCAATTAACCAAAACCGAACCGATATATATATATATATATATTCGTGTATTTTTCATATGTTTTCCATGCATTTTCATATATTTAAACCATATCTTCATGTGTTTGAACCTATTTTCATGTATTTGATGTAATTTTCATGTATATGTATGCTTGAAAAAGATTTAAAAACACTTCAAAACAATAAAAACGAGTTCGATAACCAAATTTATAACTTCAAAATAATCATCACGAAAATAGCCGAAATAACCGAACCGAACCAAAACAGACCTCTACAACCGAAATAACCGAAATCGGTGCTCGTTTTCGGTTTCGGTTTTGGTTTCCGGAATTCCATTAACCGAACCGTCGGTTTTGGTTTCGGTGAAAGCTAATAACCGAACCGACATTTGCACACCCCTAGTGTGTGTGTATATATAGATTAGAAAACAAATTTAAACATACTTTGATACAAACACATACACACACAGATATATATATATATGTATGAATATTTATTTATAATTATACAAGTTAAAGAAATAAAAAAAACTTATTTTTATATATTGTTTATAATTCAAGTTGATAGTAAGTTTTTATAAAAATTTGAATTTGTTTGTAAATGAATAAGTTAAACAAATAATTTAGTTTTAGTTGTATAATTTTAATAAAAATCACAAAAATTTTGTAATAATAAATAAAATATTTATGCTTCAATTAAGTAATTTTCATAAACTTTAAATAAACTAAAACCCCATTCTTCTTCTCCACTCCTACCCGTCTAACCATATAGATCGCCCAACAACTCAAATTAGACCCGGCTTCACCATTCGATCGATTCTAGCAAGTAAACAGCTAATCAAGGCTGTCTTTAGCAATGATTTTGAATGCATCATTGATTTTAATCAACAGTTATGACCAATTAACAGCTAATTTACGCATTAATCCATTCTAAAATTAAGAACATTGACCGGAAATCAAATCCTATGAAAACGAGTATAAAAAAGGAATTAAAACAACCAGGATACTCCTTTGATCATCTCGAAACTTTCTGTGCAAACCTAGAGCATCCAAAAACTCTAAACAGCCGCGAATTTGAGCTAAGAAGCTTCGGTCAATCGCCTCATCTCCTCTAACTCGAAATCCATCTAAACGCAGACTTAGGTAAGTGATTTTTACCTCATTCTTATCATTTTTAAACCTATATTGAAAGCCCCATGGTTGGTTTAACAATCGGGAGCTTAATCGGAAGAATTTCGATCTAGAAAAGATTAGGGTTCTTCTGTTCCTAAACCGAATTGGGGAAAGATCCAAGTTATATGATAAAGATAATTCGATCAAAAGTCTTAGTGTCCTCAGGGTGCTAGCCTAGCGGTTAGTGCTTGTGATTTCCTAGTTTTAGTCGCGGGTTCAACTCCTGCCCAGCCGGTTTAAACTGGTCTTGGGCTATTTTTAATAGATTTTTATTTAAAAATCCTTTTTGAATTCTAATTTCACAGAAAATATTTTAAATTAAAATACTATTAATTTGAAAAAAAATATAAATTTTGTAAAAAGAAGTTTAGCATGTAATTATATAAATATATTAATAGTAAATACAAAAAGAATTTAAATTTAAATTTCTATTATTTGGGTATATGACTAGTTAAATGTTTAAAGTATTCTTATATATTTTATAAAATTTATTTTGCGTTTTCATAACATCCAAATAAATTTTAAACACCTTAATTAAAGTTTTATAAACTATAATCTCATTTTCTTTTCTATTAAATAAAAAAATGTTATGTTTCATTTAAAAATTAATTTTTAGAAATTTTGATAAACTAAGTTTATCTAAAGTTTTAAAACTTATTATTTCTCTTACGGGTTTCTTCGTACGTTAAGTTATTTAGTATGTTAGTTCACCAACGTTCGTGACTCACCTCGTGTGTGTGTGTGTATTCGAATCTCCAGTAATTCTCGGAATTACCATTTCAAATCTGTTTGCGCTTAGACTGATTTGTCACGTGTCATACCTGTTTGACTCTAGTCATTGTACCACATAAGAATAAACATTTAAATAATATTAAATTAAAGTATGATGCTGAAGTGGGTTTTACGGGGTGTCACACATGTAAATCATAAAACTATGAACGAACTTGTTAAAAATCAAGTAACAGGTTTGCCATCTAAAGAATTTATATGTGTTGACAAATACATTGTCTGCCTTAAGGGTAAGAAACATAAATAATCTCATCGTGCCAAAGAGATGAACTCAATCACAACAGTCATGTACTTGTTTCACATGGACTTGTTTAGTCCAACAAGTGTGAAAAGTTTGGGTAGAAAGTATTACTTCCTGGTAGTCACTGATGACTTTTCAAGATATACGTAGGTGTTCTTTCTAAACACCAAATATGAGACAACGAAAATCTTGAAGTCATTTATTTTTAGAGTTGAGAATGAAAGTGACCAAAAGGAAAAAAAATCTTTAGGTCTGACCGAGGAATAAAATTAAAGAATCATACTCTAATTCATTCTGTGACTTCAAAGGTATCACAAAACATTTCAATGCTCTTATGCCAAACTACCAATAATCTTTTGGGCAGAAGCAGTCAATACTGTCTGTTATGTCCGGAATAGGATATTGTGGTTAAGACTCATATCTCCTTATGAGATTTGGCATAAAAGAGAGCCATTCATTGGATTTTCTTAAACCATTTGGATGTCAAAGCACCATCTTAAATACCAAAGACCATTTAGCCAAGTTTACTGAGAAATCAGTAGAGAGCTTATTTGTTGGATATTCTACTAGTGCAAAGGCATGTAGAGTATGCATCAAAAGTTCCCGGATTATTGAAGAGTATTCAAATGTTTAATTCAATGAACACACTATCACTAAGCCTAGAATTGTCCCTAACTGGCTATTTGATCTGAATGGGTTCACATCTGTGTTTAATATTACAAAAGAGTATGTGTCAGGAAATCAGGCAGATAATTCAACTTCAACTCAACATAGAAGGGAAGATGATTATTGTGTTAAGCTGCCAATAGCTTCAAGACAACACTTGGCAGAAAATACAACATCTCAACACACAGCTTCATAGTCTGAAACTATCATTTTATCTCTAGCTACTCCCTTAAGTGAAACTTTATCTTATCAACAACATTAAAATGAGAACAATAGCCCTTTTGAGGAAACCATCACAGCAAACAATCCTCAACCAAGAGAGGATCAACCCATAAGTCCAATCACAAAGACCACAAGATCTGTCTGGCATACAACTTGAGGTGGTACTACCAGATTTACAAATTTGCAATCTTTATTTGAATTCTCAATTGGATGTAGTACCAAGACTATGCATTCATAACACTCATCCAGCTAAGAATCTCATTGGAAACGTGGAGGAATAAGGAGTAAAAACCAGAAGTTACATGCATGATTCAAACATTTGTTTGTTTTCTTGCTTCCTATCCCAAATAGAACCAAAGAAAGTTACTGAAGCACTGAAAGATAGTAGTTGGGTAAAAGCAAAACAGGAGAAACTTTTTTTGTTTGAAACACAAGGAGTGTGTACCACATGTCCTCTAGCTAGAGGAAAGTTTGCCATAGGAATCAAATGTGTGTTCTGAAACAAGAAGGATGAAAAAGGTGTGGTCATAAAGAATAAAGCCAGATTGGTTATTCAAGGGTACACCAAGGAAGAAGGAATTGATTATGATGAAGTCTTTGTACATATGTTGCTAGAATTGAATCTATCATAATCTTTTTAGCATTTGCAGCATAAAAGGACTTCAATGTCTTTCAGATGGATGTCAAAAGTGGCTTTTTGTATGGTAAGATTGATGAAGGAGTGTCACACCCCGGGCCGGCGGGGTAGGATCGAATGTCCCCGTCGGGCGGAAGGTTCCCGGGGCGCGATATCGCGGGTGATAATCGTGTTGATCAGATTGTTTACATAGCATCAATGTTAAGAATATCTAAAGCACAATTAACATTAAACTAGGATTACAAAGTTAAATTACAGCATCAGTGTTTGATAATTTAACTAAGTAAACCTATCCAAAAGAATCAAATGTTTCTATCTTGTATCTGTACAAGATATCCAAAAGAGATTCGTATTAACTACAAAAGGTGTGCTTTCAAAAGTCTACTAGGTCCTCTAGTTGGGCTGCCTAGCATGCAATCCTGAGCATTAGATTATACCTGTGCATCGCCTGAGAAAGCATGTAAAAGAAACAAGGTCAACACAATGGTTGGTGAGTTCATGTAGTTTATAAGTTTAAATAGCTTTAACAAAACTCCTTTCGGTAAAACCTTAATCTTATTAACTCCACATGTAATATCCAAATCGGTATGCTTATATATAGGGCATACCCCTGAGTCAAGCCTACGACCCGCCCAGACGCCGTCCCACCACATACTAATCCGGATATGACACTGTTATTAACAATAATTAAGCATTTTACCGACCCTTCAATCTCGTTTACCCATCATAGTTTAAGCATTTTGATTGTAAGTTTACCCATAGCATCCGTGAGTTTAGCTTGAGAGTCACCAGAATAGACAACTGAATGCCCGAAGGAATTCAGTATCAATCCATACCAGTTATATGTGAAATTAGAAACATAGGGGGAGATAGAGGATTCCCATGATGACACAAAGTCAACTAAGGATCACCAATATCGTCCTAGTTACTGTTCACGTGTGTAAATAGTTTGGGAAACACTGCATGGCAAGCACTGAGAGGCCATCAGTCCGTTTCCTCGTTTAAGACCATGAAGGACACCCTATGGCAAGCACTGAGAGACCATAGTAGATGCCTTCTAGTCCCGACTGTGAAGATCACATGAAGGCAAGCACTGAGAGACCAACTATTGTTCTTCAAGTCCCGACTAGGAAGAACACCTGAAGGCAAGCACTGAGAGACCAACTATTGTTCTTCCATAGCCAATAGTTTTAGCATACAAATAGTCCAACATTTACGTAACTTGTGCACAAGAACTAGCTTTACAACCGGTAAGGCAAGCACTGAGAGGCCAAACCGTTGTTTGAGCATGGCAATCACATAGCATTCAAGAGTTTATAGTATCCATAGCTTCAAGTATTCAATGTGTATGTATGTATGTTTGTATTTAGTATCCCTATAGCATTATAGTGTCATTAGCCTTTAGTGTTTACATTAATCTCTAGCATAAAACCCATAGAATTAACAAGTAGCATAGTCTCATAGCATTAGTATTAAGCATAACCCGTAGTGTTAGTTTGTAGCATAAACCCGTAGTATTAGCATTTAGTTTAACCCGTAGTCTTAGTATTTAGCATGACTCATAGTATTAGCTTGTAGCATAACCTCATAACATTAGCATCCACAATAGCATCATCAGATAGCATATACCCTTTTGCACTTGGTATTAACACATAGCTTTAGTATTAGCAAGTAGCTTATGCCTTTAGCACTTGGCATAATCAAATAGTATTTAGTTTGAACAGTGTCTTATGCCTTTAGCACTTGGCATAATCAAATAGCATTTAGTTTGAATAGTGTCTTATGCCTTTAGCACTTGGCATAATCAAATAGCATTTAGTTTGAATAGTGTCTTATGCCTTTAGCACTTGGCATAATCAAATAGCATTTAGTTTGAATAGTGTCTTATGCCTTTAGCACTTGGCATAATCAATAATATAAAAGCATTTTGTTAAATTTAAAACATTTGTTTTAAAAAGTATAACATGCTTCTCAGTCCCGAGTTAAAAACCAAAATAGTTTGAAAAGGGACAATGAACTCACCTTGCAGTTGTTGTAGTTGACTTAGTCTAAGAACAAGAATGCACGCCCTCTTTGTTGTAATTGTTGTAATTTTCACAATCCTGTATTCAGTTCACAGTGTTTGCAACTTGTAAATATAAGTTTGTAGAGAATCGTGTGCGTGTATGTGTTAGCCATTAAGTTGGCTAACATTGATTAGTCTTGTTCATCCTTCGGCCCTCGGTCCCCTTATGATGTGTCATACTAATACCTAACCCATTTTAAGTTAAGATTAATATTTCTTGCTATTTGTTTTAGATTTACGTTATTTGAACTTTTGTCCTATTGTGTCTACTTGAAAATCATTATTATTTTCCAAGTATAAGGTTTAGTTTGTAGTTTAGAATTCTAGTGTGTTACTTTTGTAAAACTCGACAGGTTGCTACATAATCTTAAATGAGAATGTCACCACCCTTGTAATAGTTTAAGATTTTAGACTTATCTAAATTCTTTAGTCCAAAATCTTTCACCTTTGTAATAAGTCATTAGTTTGCCTTTTTAATGTTGATATCATTAGTTGGTTTACTTGTTCTTTATGTGATTCAATTCATTAAACATGGGCCGAAACATGCCTATGGGTTGAACAAGCAACTTGGGCCAAGTGAGAGTACCAGATGGGCCAAATTGTTTGGTTAAGCCCAATAGGCTAATGTTGAGCCTAAAGGTGGTGATATGGACCGAATTTATACTGGGCCAACTAACAAGTCATGGGCCGTAGGAAAATTTTGTTGGGCCCAATCAAAGTAGATGTTAGATATTGTGCAGGCCACTGTTGGGCCACCTGCTTGCGGCTGGACTAGACTCTGGGCCCCTCTATTGGGCCTGAATTACAGTGGGCCTACTAGGCCCCCTGTATTTTGGGTCGGCCCAGGCCTTGATCATCTAATTGAATCTGAGTCACATTACATGAATTAGTTAAAGAATTGGCTGTTCAAGCTAGGTGGGTCATAGGCCCAATCAGATCTTAAGCTAAATAAAATTCTGTTGGGCCAAGGGGTTGTGTTTGGGATCAACTGTTGGGCCAGAGTTATGAGTTGGGTCTTGGGCCAAACTGGGCCTAACTCAGTTGGGCTGAAATGTTTCTGGGCCATTCCAGTTCTAGTGGCCGAATGAAGGGCTGTTGGGCCAGAAATACTCCTTGGGCCTGATAATCGTTATTGGGCTTATGTATAACAAAATTGAGCCGTAGGATTGGCTAAGAACTCCCTAAGTCCACTGCATGAATTTTCTTGGTTGTGTGAGGTGTTTGGCCGAATCAAAACCACGAATGAACATGGCTCGAATGAGACCCTGCCCAACCGTATGGGTGTACTGTCGAATGAAGGGTCGAATAAGCAAGTGGCGAATGGCATGATGGATCGGGCGAAGGAGGGTGGTTCAGTCGGCAATAGCCAGTCGCCCTGTGGTCATTCGACCAGGCCATTCGGCCGACTACAGATGGTGTTCGACCATGGCTGCTACAACTAAGATTCTGAGGGTGTGTACCACATCTAGTTTCGAGTGTGTAAGAGTCGAGAAGGGTGGATCTAGAACCTGTTAAGGTTTAGGTTGAACAAAAGAATAAAAACCCTAATTTTCGCAACCTTCACAGCCTCCTACCTTGGATTTCAGTGAGTTTTGGCTTAGATATGTTGTACTTTCATGTAGTAGAGATCAAGAGCTTCGTTTAGGCGAAAGAATCACTCGATTTGGTTGAGAAATGAGAGAGTTATGGTGGATTGAAGGTGTAAAAATGGTGGTTTTTGTGTTAGCCGGAAATTGAGAGAGAGAAGAAGATGTAGGTGATAGAAATGAGAGAAAAGCTCTCATTTGAGGTTTTTATACCCCGTGTGGTGTTCGGGTTCGTTTTGTTTGCTCGGTTCGCGTTTTCGTTACGTTTCCGGAACGAAATGCGTAATTTTCGCGTTTAAATTAAAAAGAATTATTTCATGATGTTTTAAATACAAATATATTTTTAGAAATTATTTTAAATATTGTTGTATCAATTTATTACTCAGATATTATTATTATTATTATTACGCGTTTAATTAATCAGTTCGCGATTTATTGAAACAGTTTGTTTAATTTCATTTATGATGAGTTTCAAAATTGTAAAATAAAGAAATATCTTATTTCTTTAAGTTTATAATCGTTCGCATCATTCATCGTTTTCATTTTTGTTTCGTCAGAACGCGTCACCATCGCGCGTATTCGTTCGAATCGTCATTCAAACGAACACGACGATGGTTTTGCTTTCTGATTCTTGTTTTCTACTGTTAACTTATTATTTCAGAACGTTAAACTATCAGAATCATTCGTACAGATCGTCACCTATACGAATAACTCCTCGGTTTAGCATTCCACAACAACAACTATTATAGTTTTGTTTTGTTTAACCTCACATACGTTTACGCCAAATCATATCACATCAAGTATTTGTGTTTCAACACTGTGTTGTCTGACATGTTTTCTGACTGTTAAATCCTAAGATTTTAGTCAGGTTCAGACAATCGTTTAATAGTTTCATGTTAAACCATTTGCATTAATAGTATAAACATAGTTTCCTCGTAATGTGTACCTGAATTACTGTTCGTGTTTATTGTTGCGATCACTGTTCCGGCACGCGTCCGGCACTGATGTTACAGTCTCCCCTTGTTATAGAAATTTCGTCCCGAAATTTAAGCATTGCTATCGGGTATGGCTTCCTCTGCGAACAATTGGGGATACTTGTTTCTCATGTGATCTTCGCGTTCCCAAGTAAACTCGGGTCCGCGCCTTGAGTTTCAACGCACTTTTACGATAGGAAATACTGCTTCGCCTCAGTTTCTTAACCTTGCGATCCATAATCTCTAAAGGTTCCTCAACAAAACGTAAGTGTTCATCCAATTGAATTTCTTCAATTGGTATGATAAGAGTTTCATCAGTAAGGCATTTCTTCAAATTTGAGACGTGAAACACGTCATGTACACCACTAAGTTCATCCGGTAAGCTCAATCTGTATGCTACAGGACCAATACGTTCGATGATTTCGAACGGTCCCACATATCGTGGTGTTAGTTTGCCTTTCTTTGCGAATCGAACCACGCCCTTCCATGGGGAAACCTTCAACATGACCCGGTCTCCCACTTGGAATTCCAACGGCTTACGCCGTTTATCAGCATAGCTCTTTTGTCTACTTCGTGTTGTTTGTAGTCTTTGTTGTATCTGAGCAATCTTGTCTGTAGTTTCTTGTATAAGTTCTGGCCCTGTAATTCGATTATCTCCCACTTCGGACCAACAGATCGGTGATCGACACTTTCGGCCATACAGAGCCTCAAATGGGGCACAACCGATGCTGCTGTGATAACTGTTGTTGTAGGAGAATTCAATTAGTGGCAAGTGAGAGTCCCAATTACCACCAAAGTCTAGAACACAAGTTCTCAACATATCCTCCAGGGTCTGAATAGTACGTTCGCTTTGACCATCTGTTTGTAGATGATAAGCTGTACTCAAATTTAATTGCGTCCCCAGGGATTTCTGCAATGATTGCCAGAACCTTGATGTGAATCTGCTATCACGATCTGAGATGATAGACAATGGCACACCATGGCGTACCACTATCTCTTTGATGTAAAGCTTCGCTAGTTTATCCATCGTGTAAGTTTCTCGCATAGGCGAGAAATGTGCAGACTTAATTAATCGATCAACGATAACCCAAATGGTATCATGTCCACTGGAAGTGCGGGGTAGCTTGGTAACAAAGTCCATAGCTATTTGTTCCCACTTCCATAGTGGAATTTCAGGCTGTTCCAGTAAACCTGACAGTTTTTGGTGTTCCGCCTTCACCTTAGCACACGTAAGGCATCGACCAACATACTCAGCTATGTCTTTCTTCATACCCGACCACCAATAAAATGCTCGTAAGTCTTGATACATTTTATCAACACCGGGGTGCAAAGAGTACTTGGTCTTGTGTGCTTCATCAAAAATAAGCTTCCTTAACTCGTCCACTGCAGGAATCCATACACGATCCTTAAAGTAAACAAGTCCATCGGGTTTTGTTTCCAAATGTTTCTCCATTCCACAATCTAAATCTTTCTTCAAGTTTTCACGTTCCACAACCTCCTGTTGTGCTTGCATAATCTTGTCACATAAGCTTGTCTGCACAGTCATTCCCATTGCCGGTTTGACTCGTTCCTTCCGACTCAAGGCATCCGCTATAACGTTTGCCTTTCCCGGACGGTACCTGATTACACATTCGTAATCATTCAAAAGCTCAACCCAACATCGCTGTTGTATGTTGAGTTTCTTCTGATCAAATATGTGTTGCAGACTTTCGTGATCTATCCTCTAAGTCTCATCATGTTTAGTTCTATGTTATTTATACCATCTGATCCCACGTACAATGAGTCTTTTATGTCGACCTATTCATCATAAGTCAGATGCATTTTGTTTTTGTCTCCCGATGTCATTGCCCTAAATATTATTCATCAAGTATTGCTTCCGAGTTTTGCTCGTCTTATTGCTATGCTTCGCGAAATCTCTGCACAATTCTAACACCTTACTGTTCCCAAACTAATTGATGTTATGAGCATCAGGTGTTACACAACTTTAATGTTAGTTGTGTTTTCCTAAGTATGTTACATACATTAACTAAGGATTTCATCATTATTTGTATCACATGACGAAATTTCTAAGCTTCTATGAAATACCTGGATGGTTATATTAATAGGATCAGGATAATTTCCTTGTGCATACTAATATCAAAATGAAACAAGCGTTTACGGGTTAAGGCATCTCATATATCAGTACCCATCCTTGGGATATCTTTGTCTTGTATTCGTTACTGGTTCTCCCGGTCTACTTACCTAGTTTAACCATGATTTCAGTATAGTCTTAACATTCATCCTTTCCTTAATATCTTAGAACTGAAGCCCTCCAAATTATGTAATTCGAGTTCTATCAGTTCTAGGTGGAAAGTGACAAATTACACGATAGTTTAGCACTTTGACTTTCTACGAGTTTTAGGGTTCTAATCAAATAAGATCCTCTTTCTGATTACAGTAATTAGATTATAACCAAGATTTACCCTATCATATTTAATCATTTTAATGCTTATTTGACCTAAGGATTTCTTAGGTTGCTATTCTGATTATCTTATCAGCACTGAGTTTGCTTACAAATTCCTTAGATTTATTGTTTCTAAAGTCACAACAGAACATGTGTTTCTAATTAACACCTCAATAAGTAATTCATCGTATCATGATAAAGTTTGCATACCTGTGGGATCATCCCACCCCAAATTTGCATCAGAAGCTGGTAAAGTAACCTTCTTCTCAGAATGCGTAGTACCTGTTGAAACTATCCTTACTGGGCAGTCTCGTGCAAAGTGTTCAGACATTCCGCACACATAGCAATTCTTGCTGTGTCGAGGAAGGGGATATGTAGTGTTTCCAGGGTTCTGGTTATGAGTTGGGGGATTATTACAGTCACGACTCCAGTGTCCCTTCTTCCCGCAATTCAGGCAATGTTTGCACAGTTTATCCTCAGCATGATGAAGACCGCACGTGGCACATAAAGGAAATGTGCTAGTATCTTGTTTGCATATTGATTCCATCGAAGATTTGCATTTATGATCCCAATGGTTAATCTGACCACAATGGGTGCATTGCTTGCATGAGATTTCAGCACGGTGGTGATAGTGACAACTAGCGCAAAGGGGGCTTTTTCCAGCATAACGCTTACGACTTTCTGATTCAAGAGTAACGGCCATTTGGCGAAGGGGAATGGCCTCAGTGTAGATTTCGGGGTCTCTTGATTTCTTAGGACGACACCGTTTTCGCTTCTTGCTTGTCTTTCCTTGTACAACTCCTTTGGTTCCCGTAATTGTCTTCGGGTAGCATCGTGTGTTCTCGTCACCGTTCATGACTTGAGTGATGATTCCAGGGAGAATCGTCATCAACTGTCCAGTGATCAAAGTTGCGAGTGCATCAACCGATAGGTCTCCATCTTGTGATGGAGGAGGTGGTGGTTGTCTTCTTGGTGTCATTCTGCTTCTACCCGAAAGAACATCGGTTACCATACAGACTGAACGTACAAGACTCAATGCAATCTTAAATCCTATGTTATCTATATGAGGGTCCCTAAGTTATAGTCTAGGCCAAACCGTTTAAGTAAATGACCTATTATTCTCTATAACCTTGAGCTCTGATACCAATCTGTCACACCCCGGGCCGGCGGGGTAGGATCGGATGTCCCCGTCGGGCGGAAGGTTCCCGGGGCGCGATATCGTGGGTGATAATCGTGTTGATCAGATTGTTTACATAGCATCAATGTTAAGAATATCTAAAGCACAATTAACATTAAACTAGGATTACAAAGTTAAATTACAGCATCAGTGTTTGATAATTTAACTAAGTAAACCTATCCAAAAGAATCAAATGTTTCTATCTTGTATCTGTACAAGATATCCAAAAGAGATTCGTATTAACTACAAAAGGTGTGCTTTCAAAAGTCTACTAGGTCCTCTAGTTGGGCTGCCTAGCATGCAATCCTGAGCATTAGATTATACCTGTGCATCACCTGAGAAAGCATGTAAAAGAAACAAGGTCAACACAATGGTTGGTGAGTTCATGTAGTTTATAAGTTTAAATAGCTTTAACAAAACTCCTTTCGGTAAAACCTTAATCTTATTAACTCCACATGTAATATCCAAATCGGTATGCTTATATATAGGGCATACCCCTGAGTCAAGCCTACGACCCGCCCAGATGCCGTCCCACCACATACTAATCCGGATATGACACTGTTATTAACAATAATTAAGCATTTTACCGACCCTTCAATCTCGTTTACCCATCATAGTTTAAGCATTTTGATTGTAAGTTTACCCATAGCATCCGTGAGTTTAGCTTGAGAGTCACCAGAATAGACAACTGAATGCCCGAAGGAATTCAGTATCAATCCATACCAGTTATATGTGAAATTAGCAACATAGGGGGAGATAGAGGATTCCCATGATAACACAAAGTCAACTAAGGATCACCAATATCGTCCTAGTTACTGTTCACGTGTGTAAATAGTTTGGGAAACACTGCATGGCAAGCACTGAGAGGCCATCAGTCCGTTTCCTCTTTTAAGACCATGAAGGACACCCTATGGCAAGCACTGAGAGACCATAGTAGATGCCTTCTAGTCCCGACTGTGAAGATCACATGAAGGCAAGCACTGAGAGACCAACTATTGTTCTTCAAGTCCCGACTAGGAAGAACACCTGAAGGCAAGCACTGAGAGACCAACTATTGTTCTTCCATAGCCAATAGTTTTAGCATACAAATAGTCCAGCATTTACGTAACTTGTGCACAAGAACTAGCTTTACAACCGGTAAGGCAAGCACTGAGAGGCCAAACCGTTGTTTGAGCATGGCAATCACATAGCATTCAAGAGTTTATAGTATCCATAGCTTCAAGTATTCAATGTGTATGTATGTATGTTTGTATTTAGTATCCCTATAGCATTATAGTGTCATTAGCCTTTAGTGTTTACATTAATCTCTAGCATAAAACCCATAGCATTAACAAGTAGCATAGTCTCATAGCATTAGTATTAAGCATAACCCGTAGTGTTAGTTTGTAGCATAAACCCGTAGTATTAGCATTTAGTTTAACCCGTAGTCTTAGTATTTAGCATGACTCATAGTATTAGCTTGTAGCATAACCTCATAACATTAGCATCCACAATAGCATCATCAGATAGCATATACCCTTTTGCACTTGGTATTAACACATAGCTTTAGTATTAGCAAGTAGCTTATGCCTTTAGCACTTGGCATAATGAAATAGTATTTAGTTTGAACAGTGTCTTATGCCTTTAGCACTTGGCATAATCAAATAGCATTTAGTTTGAATAGTGTCTTATGCCTTTAGCACTTGGCATAATCAAATAGCATTTAGTTTGAATAGTGTCTTATGCCTTTAGCACTTGGCATAATCAAATAGCATTTAGTTTGAATAGTGTCTTATGCCTTTAGCACTTGGCATAATCAAT
This sequence comes from Mikania micrantha, assembly GCA_009363875.1. Taxonomy (NCBI): domain Eukaryota; kingdom Viridiplantae; phylum Streptophyta; class Magnoliopsida; order Asterales; family Asteraceae; genus Mikania; species Mikania micrantha. Next base: position 59,511 of record SZYD01000027.1, read on the forward strand.
AGTATAAAAGCATTTTGTTAAATTTAAAACATTTGTTTTAAAAAGTATAACATGCTTCTCAGTCCCGAGTTAAAAACCAAAATAGTTTGAAAAGGGACAATGAACTCACCTTGCAGTTGTTGTAGTTGACTTAGTCTAAGAACAAGAATGCACGCGCTCTTTGTTGTAATTGTTGTAATTTTCACAATCCTGTATTCAGTTCACAGTGTTTGCAACTTGTAAGTATAAGTTTGTAGAGAATCGTGTGCGTGTATGTGTTAGCCATTAAGTTGGCTAACATTGATTAGTCTTGTTCATCCTTCGGCCCTCGGTCCCCTTATGATGTGTCATACTAATACCTAACCCATTTTAAGTTAAGATTAATATTTCTTGCTATTTGTTTTAGATTTACATTATTTGAACTTTTGTCCTATTGTGTCTACTTGAAAATCATTATCATTTTCCAAGTATAAGGTTTAGTTTGTAGTTTAGAATTCTAGTGTGTTACTTTTGTAAAACTCGACAGGTTGCTAATAATCTTAAATGAGAATGTCACCACCCTTGTAATAGTTTAAGATTTTAGACTTATCTAAATTCTTTAGTCCAAAATCTTTCACCTTTGTAATAAGTCATTAGTTTGCCTTTTTAATGTTGATATCATTAGTTGGTTTACTTGTTCTTTATGTGATTCAATTCATTAAACATGGGCCGAAACATGCCTATGGGTTGAACAAGCAACTTGGGCCAAGTGAGAGTACCAGATGGGCCAAATTGTTTGGTTAAGCCCAATAGGCTAATGTTGAGCCTAAAGGTGGTGATATGGACCGAATTTATACTGGGCCAACTAACAAGTCATGGGCCGTAGGAAAATTTTGTTGGGCCCAATCAAAGTAGATGTTAGATATTGTGCAGGCCACTGTTGGGCCACCTGCTTGCGGCTGGACTAGACTCTGGGCCCCTCTATTGGGCCTGAATTACAGTGGGCCTACTAGGCCCCCTGTATTTTGGGTCGGCCCAGGCCTTGATCATCTAATTGAATCTGAGTCACATTACATGAATTAGTTAAAGAATTGGCTGTTCAAGCTAGGTGGGTCATAGGCCCAATCAGATCTTAAGCTAAATAAAATTCTGTTGGGCCAAGGGGTTGTGTTTGGGATCAACTGTTGGGCCAGAGTTATGAGTTGGGTCTTGGGCCAAACTGGGCCTAACTCAGTTGGGCTGAAATGTTTCTGGGCCATTCCAGTTCTAGTGGCCGAATGAAGGGCTGTTGGGCCAGAAATACTCCTTGGGCCTGATAATCGTTATTGGGCTTATGTATAACAAAATTGAGCCGTAGGATTGGCTAAGAACTCCCTAAGTCCACTGCATGAATTTTCTTGGTTGTGTGAGGTGTTTGGCCGAATCAAAACCACGAATGAACATGGCTCGAATGAGACCCTGCCCAACCGTATGGGTGTACTGTCGAATGAAGGGTCGAATAAGCAAGTGGCGAATGGCATGATGGATCGGGCGAAGGAGGGTGGTTCAGTCGGCAATAGCCAGTCGCCCTGTGGTCATTCGACAAGGCCATTCGGCAGACTACAGATGGTGTTCGACCATGGCTGCTACAACTAAGATTCTGAGGGTGTGTACCACATCTAGTTTCGAGTGTGTAAGAGTCGAGAAGGGTGGATCTAGAACCTGTTAAGGTTTAGGTTGAACAAAAGAATAAAAACCCTAATTTTCGCAACCTTCACAGCCTCCTACCTTGGATTTCAGTGAGTTTTGGCTTAGATCTGTTGTACTTTCATGTAGTAGAGATCAAGAGCTTCGTTTAGGCGAAAGAATCACTCGATTTGGTTGAGAAATGAGAGAGTTATGGTGGATTGAAGGTGTAAAAATGGTGGTTTTTGTGTAAGCCGGAAATTGAGAGAGAGAAGAAGATGTAGGTGATAGAAATGAGAGAAAAGCTCTCATTTGAGGTTTTTATACCCCGTGTGGTGTTCGGGTTCGTTTTGTTTGCTCGGTTCGCGTTTTCGTTACGTTTCCGGAACGAAATGCGTAATTTTCGCGTTTAAATTAAAAAGAATTATTTCATGATGTTTTAAATACAAATATATTTTTAGAAATTATTTTAAATATTGTTGTATCAATTTATTACTCAGATATTATTATTATTATTACGCGTTTAATTAATCAGTTCGCGATTTATTGAAACAGTTTGTTTAATTTCATTTATGATGAGTTTCAAAATTGTAAAATAAAGAAATATCTTATTTCTTTAAGTTTATAATCGTTCGCATCATTCATCGTTTTCATTTTTGTTTCGTCAGAACGCGTCACCATCGCGCGTATTCGTTCGAATCGTCATTCAAACGAATACGACGATGGTTTTGCTTTCTGATTCTTGTTTTCTACTGTTAACTTATTATTTCAGAACGTTAAACTATCAGAATCATTCGTACAGATCGTCACCTATACGAATAACTCCTCGGTTTAGCATTCCACAACAACAACTATTATAGTTTTGTTTTGTTTAACCTCACATACGTTTACGCCAAATCATATCACATCAAGTATTTGTGTTTCAACACTGTGTTATCTGACATGTTTTCTGACTGTTAAATCCTAAGATTTTAGTTAGGTTCAGACAATCGTTTAATAGTTTCATGTTAAACCATTTGCATTAATAGTATAAACATAGTTTCCTCGTAATGTGTACCTGAATTACTGTTCGTGTTTACTGTTGCGATCACTGTTCCGGCACGCGTCCGGCACTGATGTTACAAGGAGTGTTTGTTTGCCAACTCCTGGGTTTGAGGATCCAAAGTTTCCTGATCATGTCTGTAAGCTTGACAAATCCTTAGATGGACTGCATTGAGCTCTTAGTAAATGGATGAAACTTTATCCTCATTCCTACTGACAAATGGTTTAAAAAGGGGAACCATTGACAAAACACTTTTGTTCAAGAATTCTAATCAACATATTATGCTTGTTTAGATTTATGTTGATGACATTATCTTTGAGCCAACTAATGAATAACTCTGCAAGGAGTTTGAAAAACTAATGAAATCCAAATTTGAAATGAGTTCAATGGGTGAATTTATCTTCTTTCTTGGACTGCAAGTGAAGCAAACTCCTACAAGAATATTCATTAGTCAGTCCAAGTACATCAAGGACATTCTTGAGAGATTCAATTTAGCTTGCAAAGCTCTAAGTACACCTGTATCAAAAACAACTTCCTTAGGCCATGATCTTGAGGGGGAGGGTATTGATCAGCACCAATACTGAGTAATGATAGGCTCCTTAATGTACCTCACAGCAAGCAAGCCTAATATCTTGTTTATGTGCAATATTTTAGGCCACCCCAAAAGTTTCACACATGCTTGCTCTGAAAATAATTTTAAAATATATGTGGTCTAGGATTATGGTATCCTAGGAATTCATACTTTTAGTTTGTGGCATACACTCAAAGTGACTATGGAGGATACAACATCAGCAAGAAATCAACCTATTGAGGTTGTCAGTTTCTTGAATCCAGACTTGTTTCATGGCAATGTAAGAAAGAAATATGTGTCTCAACTTCTACTACTGAAGCTGAGTACATTGCTATTTCTAGTTGTTGTGCTCAAGTTATCTGAATTTAGAATCAAATGAAAGATTATGGAGTAGAATTCTTCAACACTCCTATTCAAGTAGACAATTCCAATGCAATCTCTATCACCAACAATCTTGTGAAGCACTCCATGACCAAGGAAATTGATATTAGATATCATTTCATCAGATACTGTGCAGAAAAAAAGTCAATCACTTAGTGAATGTTGATATAGAACACAATCTTGCATATTTCTTCACCAAAGCCTTTGATGAAGGAAGATTCAGGTATTTAATAACTACAATTGATATAATGAATTTTGATTAAGTTGAATTGATAACAAGGTCTAAACATTTCTTAAGAAGAGAAACTTAACTTATCTTCTAATGACATTACTAATCGGAAGGAACTTTAAGTCTTTGGAAGTTTCATTTAAAAACCTATTTGGAAGTAATCATACTTCAGAAGAAATTAATTCTTCTGAGGAGAATCTTGTCTTCCGATATATTTCTTTCTTTTGGAAGCTTCATCTTCTTATTACTGTATGAACTTCAAGTCTTTGGAAGTATTTTTTAAACTTAATTCTTAGCATTCGTTGAAATTTAGAGTCTTCTTAATATGTATCTTTCGATGAATGTTTTACAGCTTTCTGGGAAGCTCTCAAGTACTTATCGGAAGCTGGTAGCTTCAAAAGTTTATGTATCTTTGGCTATATGTATCCTTCTGAAAGACATCCCTTCGAAACATTGATCTTCCGAAAACTCTCGATTTCCAATAAAGTGTTCTTGTAAGTTCCTTATTCTGACATCCCGGATCTCAAAATTTAGTATGTCCCTATATTAAATGCTGACATCTAATGGTATAAAAGGTCTCCCGTCCATTTTAATCCTATCATCTTCTCTTCCACTTCGTCTTTGTCTCGATTGAAACCCTAAAATCATCAATCTGGTTCTCTAAAATGGTTGCTCACCAGTTCAAACCTACTCATAACCTTGCTGTAAAGCTACCAGCAGATGAAGATGCTGACTTTGCTCCGATTATCTCCTCTATAGAAAAGAGAAGATACTTGTATGCTTTAGATACTCATCCACTGGTGTATGAGTCGTATCACCAACAATTTTGGGATTCTTGTTCTGTCTCTTCCTCTTCCAATGGTAGAACTCTAGTAGCACCCACTAATGCTCATCCCATTTCTATTTTAGTGGAGACCATCCATCCACATATTCATCTTAATGATGTTGATGGAAAGGTTTCATTCACAAGGGATGAGGTAGAAGTGACCTTTAGGTCAACGAGATACGAAGGTCCTCTCCCTTCAACAATTTATTTGAAGGTATCATTCACAAGGGATGAGGTAGAAGTGACCTAGGTTGCATACAAGGTTTTTGTATATATGAAAAAGAAGAGTGTCAAGTTTCTGAGGACATTTTTTTCTCTTCTTCCTTCTATGGAGCTTCCTGCTTCTGAAGCCAACAGATGTTGATCCCATATCTTAACTTCCTGCTATTAAACATCCCATTACAAACGCCAACGAACCCCTACACATCTATCTACAAGTGTGTAGGTTCCTTCTTCTGCCCTCCCCATGAAAAAGGCAAAGAGGACTGGTAAGGGTAAAGTCCTACCTAAGGTGCAAGCCAGACTTTTTTTCTCCCCACTAGATCTTCCTCTGGAGCTAGTTGCTTCCTCTTACCGTCTTGCAAGTCCTCAGTCCATGTCTCAAAATGTGATTGAGAATATCCAAAGGGAAACCCATCATTTGGAGGCTTCTTCTTTTGAAGAACCTCACCTAGATAAAGGACCGTCTCCCAGGTCTATAGGAGTATCTTCCCCTTCAAGGCCCCCCACCCATACTGTTATCTAAGCTCATGGGGCCTCAAATGCTGCTCATAATGAGCCACTCTCTCCCACCTCATTAACTTAATTGGGAGTGTGACTGAACTTCAAGCAAGGTTCCCTAAGACACAGCCTGCTCAATCAGAGGTTAACCCCAAGAGAATGAAGGGGTCAATACATGAGAGGATGCCACCATTGATGAGCCTTTTTAGGTTCAGCAGGCCAGTGGTACATGCATTAGGACCTCTTCTGTGGAAAACCACATTGGGGATGACTTCTTTGAGTTCCTCCTATTTCAGGGGAATCTAGGGTGTGAAGAAACTGCAAATGGTGGTGGAGGTGCAGGAGCTAGGCTCAGGACTCCATCGCCTAATGATTCCACCAAGGTGGATGAGGGCACCACATTTTTGGAATTGACGGCCACCATCACCACCTTACAAGCTATGGTAGCATCACTAGAAGTTGAAGTGGCCACCCTGAGGCTGTAGGTCAAGGAGAAAGATGCTACAATTCTTGACCTACAGCTCTGCCCAACAATCATATTCGCCACTTTACACCTGATCCCCGCCACATACACTTTGGATTCCCCTCCTGCTAATGCTACCATAAAGGGGCAGAAAGTTCAACCTAGTGGGTAAGGTAGTCCTGCCAGAGGTGAGAGGGAGAAACCTTAAGAACCCACATCTTTCATTTCAATTTTGGATAGTGAATGGGACGAGTTATTGAGGACTTACTTCCCATCATCCAGCTCCTTTTCCTCAAAGGCTTTAGAGGTATCAATGAAGATTACTCAATAACAAACATCATAATTCTTCATGGAACCTAGGTCCCCTTCTAGAATCACAGCCCATGTTGCCTTGCAACATATTACAAAACATACATCCACTTCTTCCAAGGAACCTGAGCCCCCTCTTGGGACTATGACTGTTGAAGACCTCTCCTCTAACCCTAGTTCTCTAAGGAGTCTCTTAAGTAGCCTTCCAATTTTTTTGGTCAACCGGTGGGGGAGGGGGAAGCTAAAGTTTTCTCTAACGCTGAAACATTCTCCAAGGGCTGAATCATACTTGAGGTTCATGCCTTAGAAGAACAACCATCCAATGATCTAACTTGTGACGCCACAGGGTCCATCTTCAATGGAGTAGATAAAGGCAAAAGAAAATTAACCCCGAAGGAGGAGGCTACACAAGAGGAGATGAAGCCAATGAAGAAAAAAGGCTAGCCAGATACCTCCCTGGATGGAGAGATCATCAGACTTGCTGCTCTCCTCCAGGAGAAAGGATATAAAATTGATGAGGTTCTGGACTAGTTGGTGCCCAAGATGATAGCTGAGATGGATCAAGTGCAACAGCTTGAACAGGCCGCCGCTGCATCCAAAGTTGTTGCAGCCTCCACTGAGAAATCAAAGAAGGCTACCTTTGGAGAGAAACTAAAATAGTTCTTATTGAGCTATGGATTCTCTAAACAACAGCTTGGTCCAATGAATACCTACACCATGGATTTGAATGTAAGAGAAGTAAAAGAAAATATATCCATGGGTTAAGGCACTATGATTGTGTAGCAACTGAGGAAGCTGCAGGGGAAGAGGGAGTAGGAGAAGGACAAGAGGTCAGAGCTTAGGGCACTATGATTGTATATAAAGGACCTCGAAAGTTCAAAATAAGAAATCAATGACCAAAAAGAATGAGGAGCCTGAATTCTTAATTTACCTGAACCTGCGCTTGCACCAGAGCGTATCAGGGCATACATTCCTATTGTAGAATGGGGTTTCAGTGTCACACCCCGACCGACGGCGAAATACATTGGGGCGCGAGTCTGATTGTTCATTAGCTCTTTGGTGTTATTACAACGTTTGAATATTTAATGCCTCAATATTACAAATGAAACACAACATTCATTGAATCAAATAGTAATTACATGAATGGAATATACAACAGTTACATTTGCAATGCTAAAACATTGATGACAATTTAACTAGGTCACTAATTCTTATCATATGTCTTCATCATGCTTACTTATCTTGTTACACATGTAAAATAAGAGTTTGTCAACTATTTGTATAGTTGGTGAGATCACACACATAGTTTGAATAATACATATATAAAAAGGATGCAAACTATAGCCTAACTTGAATACGTATCATAAGCATGGCATTAATACAAGTTTGAATAAATAGATTGAATAAACGAATAACCATAGCTTGTTTCCAAACAAGTATCCATACAAACTGTTAATTCAAGTAGGGCCATATAAATTAACATTTGTATTTCAACAAGTTTGCAAGGTGTATTTTTCACCTTTTTCACACAATGACAAAATCCAATGCGAAGATGGTATCAAACACATATTAGGCTATTAAGTACTAGCTTTCTTGACTAAAAACACACATAGAATAATCACACATAGAATCAACACATTGTATAAGCATAGCATCTAAGACATATGACCAAACTAGGTCGAAGGCTTGCATCATAGATTGGATAAATGGTAGAATTGAAATAAGTTTGAATAGAACATGTGTAACATTCCAAGAAACAAAGAATGTAAAAAGGGAGTGTGAGAAACTCACAAGTTTGAATGATAGCTAGTTACAATCCCTTGATTAAAGAATGAGGAAGCAAGGCTATCTACTCACCAATAGTTTGAGTAGTCAAGTCTAGCAATCTTATAGTTCAATTTAAAGAATCCTAAAACTATGGCATCCTAATGGAAGTCATAGTTAAAAGAATTTATGTTTGAATGGATACCTAGAATAAGTGTTCTTATAATATTGATTTAATAAAACATAATATAAATTATTCTTTTTATTTATCAATATTATGGTATGAATAAATAGACTAATGTTGAAGAATATTTAATAATATTCTTATAACAAATAAAATAGAATATTGAATATTTATTATATTTATTATTTTGTATTTGAATTATCTAAGAATGCTAATAGAATAATTTTCCCATCTCTTTTGCAAATTAAGTATAAAATTTTGTATGTTTGGTTTAAATGATCTTAAGGTTTTTAGTATTCTCATAATTAATTAAAAATATCATTCGTTTTAAAAATCATTTTAAATTAAGTTTAAATCATTTATTTAGAATGATTTATTAAAATGGTTTTTGGTTTAAAATAGCCTTTTGTTTTACAATTTGGATTGATAAAAGAATTATTATTGTATAATCATTTATTAAATTTGTTTTTATGACTAAAAGTAAGAAAAAGTGAATGAAATAATTTTCTAAAAATATTTAAAAATAAACAGAATATAGAAAAACTAGTTTTAGGATTTATTGGATTTTTTTTATAATTTTTATGTAAAAGAAAATAGATGGAATGGGCTAAAAAGGACAAAATCGGTTTAAGGGGTGGTTGCTGAGGCTAGAAACCGGGTCAGTTCCCTCGGCTCAGCGGGTGTTTACTGCTGTGCTAGGGGTTTATTCACTGAAAGGCATCCGCCCAACCAGTTATTATATTTGTTTTCAAATCAACCCCAAAATTTGGATGATTCCTAACTAAGATGTTATTCCAATTCGCTTGTTCTGATGTTTGTGAGTCTTTTAAATGTTAGGGCCTTTCAACTGCTTGTAAAAACGATTAGAAAGAGCTAGATAATTACTTGGAACTGATTCAATTCACTTGAGATCTCTTAAAGAACAGGTCCATCGAATGTCGCATCTCATTTTCGATGGTGGAGAGTGTTTCAGATGGAGGTTAAGTTTAGTGTGAATAGATTCAGAAAGTAATTGTCAAGGGTTTCGTATGCTTGATTTAGTCTAAACGCGTCTGTTTTAGTTGATTAGAATTCGATTCTTTATGTCGAGCTTGCAACGTCTGTTTATGACTAATTCTTTGGTTAAATTTGAAATTGATTATACCATTTAGGTTGTGATTGAGTGCTAATTGTGTAAGGTTCCTAATTTGGTTGAAAAGCACGCGTCTTGAGTTGTTTATAGGATGAACTGGAAGCTGGCATGGTTCGATCGTTTGATCGACCGAGAGGGGAAAGGGATTTTGGCTTTGACCCCTTTAAGCCTTCCATTTTTGTATTATTTACACTTTTGACTTGGAACCTTCTATGGATTAAAACAGTTTAAATATATGCATATATGGCCCTTCAAGTTTTTTGAGTTTATTATTTCATGTAATTTCTTTTATAAACATTAAAAAGTTACTAATAATAATAAACATATTTTTTTAGATTATATAACCAATATATACTTATGTATATATACATTAGTTTTTATAATCTTCTTATTTAAAATTTGCTTATAACTTTTTAACATAATTATTTTATACAAAAAATTTTACAAGATAATTAATATCATTATTATTTGTGTAACAAAATTTGTTTATTTGATTATATATATATATATATATATATTGGTTTATGAATAGAAATGTTTCAAAGGATACCACAGGCTTTGTTTTATTATAAATCAAAGATGATTATATTGTTAGAATTCGTAATGAAGAATCCCAGGGATTACATTCAGTGCCACTGAAAAATTGTTCACTCTAAGGATGAGTAACAATGACATTATGAAACTCCATCTAAATGTGCTATAACTTGTCCCTGCCTTAGTTGTATATGATCTTGAAAAGCTTCCTCTAAATAAACATGATAACCACAAGGATGGCAAGATTGGCATAACGTAGGCCAAGGCAAGAGATAAAACTATAAAGGCAACTAAATGAAATTTTGGGAGCTTCAGCCTAGGTGGAGACTGTAAGAACATAAAGGCTGGTGCTTCTCAAAATATTCTAAGTCCTTGGTCTCACTATACTCCCAGAAGTCCAAAGACAGCCTCGAAATGATAAAGTTATACCTTGGAGGCCATTAACCTTCCGAAGGTAACATTACCCTTTGGAAGATTGAATGCTTCTAGAGAATAACTTTATCATTCCTATGCCAAAGACAGAAGACAAAGCTTCCGAAGCATAGAACACATTAAAGGACTTGCTGATCTGAGCTTCCGAAAGAAACTTCACATTGCAAGCCTCGATGATTTGATGTGTTTGATAAAGCAGTTTTTGATACAATAACTTTCGAGGAGATTCCTCTTCTGATGCATGCCTTTTTCAAGAAAGTTTCAGAGGTGCTTTCCATCATATAAACCGGATCATAAGACATTCCTATGATAGTCAACAACATGTTACAATTGTCACATCAACAGAGGACAATTTGCCTTAATGTTGTTTGTAGCATAGGCATTTAATGTTAAAGTAAAATAAGTTATATATATATATATTAATTGTAATTTATATCACTTGCCCTGTCAAGCAATTACAGTATACTAGATTTAGCTTTAGTTTGTTTCTCATATTGTGTCCAGCCTTGTATTCTTACGAGTATATAGCTGAAGCTCTTTGCATATAACATTTCATATGCAACTTAGGTAGCGTGCTTTCAAGTAGAGTCTTGTACACTTTGCAATTTGAATGAAATATACATTTAGCTTGAAGTTTTTCTGCATTCAACGATACTAAATTGTTATTGATTTTGTGAAACAATTGATAGAGTATTCCGCATCTATCGATTTGTTAAATGAAATCTTGTCTAAGTGTTGTGTGAAGTTGCACAACCCGATTCAACAAAGTGTATTATTGAAGTTAACTTCAAGGAAGGAGATCACTACAAGCTATGTGCTCTATGTTCCTAACATACGTAAGAATCTCATGTCGATATGGTTGCTTAATAAGCATGCTTTTGTTTAGTTTTTGAACTCATTAAGTTTTTTTAACTATGCATCAAATGTTTGTTTGTAAGGAATATGTCCAAAATGTTTTGTTAAAACTCATGTAATAACTTCCATGAAAGATATGAATAAAAATGCTTATACTTCTGCATATTTAATTAAGTCTTGTAATGTTTGGTATGATTGTTTTTGACATGTTAATTTTACACCAATGTTTCATTTGATTAAATCTGATTGGAATTTCAATTTTTCCATTGATTATAATTCAGAATGTGAAACATGTCTTAAAGTCAAACAAAAAATATCATCATTTTAATCGTTCTAAATTATATTCGAGCCTCTGGATACGATTCAGATTCAGTGTTCGCATTAATGTGTGTGATTTAAGTTGATTTCCACAATGTGTGGCAACAAATACTTTATCATATTTATTGATAATGGTACAAGATAGTACTTTGTATATTTATTTAGTAGTAAGGATAAGGATGAAACAATTGACATATTTATCTTGTACAAAACTTAAAGTTGAAATTTAATTTAAAAAAGGGAAAAATCCTAAAAAGCAATAGATGAGGCGATATATTTCAACATTTTATAATATTTGTGCATAACTGTAATCATTCAAAGTGCATTGCTACTTACTCCCAAGAAAATGACTTTACAGAATGAAGAAAATCATCCATTAAAAAATGATAAGTTATTAGTAATTCGGTATCCATGTTTCGATAAGGTCTAGGACATTGAAATCGCTTGAGGCCCCTCACACCAACTATATTTTTTTTCTTAATTATAATTAAATTAAATAAAAAGGTATTTCAATAATTAAAAAATTAAATTTGACAAAATTTATGATTAAATTTAAATAAAAATGGAAAAATAACAAAAATTTACATATTAAATTAAACTAATATATCACACAAGATTATATCGAAGTCGAAAATGTTTATCTTAATCTCATTAGTCTTGAATGATATTGTCGTTAACAAATTCATTGGAAGATAGATCAATGTTTCAACGACTTGACAATTATGCGATTTTTTAATATAATATCGTGTAATAAAATGCAAGTATGCGTGATATCCCTTATCTTGTTGTGCTTTATCGTGGATATCGGTCGTTAATTATACTTCATTTGATTTTGGCTTACCAAAAACTCATTCGACATCTTTTTTTTCCGACATTTAACTCTCTTAAACTTTACTTCTTTTTGTCTGTTTGGGAAAAATAATACAATAACCATTCAAAACAGCTACATATCATCCACGAGATAGTAGCCACATTTTGTAGTTTCATTTATTAACTTTAAATAGATATCTTCCATGCATTTTACTATTGAGTAATGGTAACTGATAAGAACATTGATGCCATCGTTCGTATGAGAAAACCAACGGAACATGTGTCAAAACCATAAATCATATGAAACCCTTGATTTGAGTACGATAGTTGGCTAGTAGTGAATACCTTAGTGAAACTGGCCTCACATACTTTTTGAAAAATTTATTTGAACACAATGAGTGCATTTGATCAATTATACCGAGCATTCATGTGTATGGACGGATTTAGGTAGAGGCCAGTGGGTTCACGAAAACCCACCACGCTTCGACTCATTAGTAGGGAATTTTTTTTTTGAATGAGTTAGACAATAGAGTGAACCCATTAACATTTTAGGGATGAATCCTGAGATAAACCTATTAAGATTTTTAATAGTGAATTCTTAATATAATTTTCATAGCAATTTGTGATCAACTTGATTGAGTCAACTGATCTTTGTTAGTTAAATCTCTATATTAATCAATGATTAAATTTCTATATGATCGTGTTAAAATCACTTTTCGGTCATATAAACTTAGCAAGCAAAATAGTAGTTATTAGTGGTTAAAACCATGGGATCAAGGTAATTTTGGTCATACAAACTTATCATATTTCGTTTAGGTTTCGAGGCGTTGCCCTCAACCATACAACGGGCGTTGCCCCCTTGACCCATGTTTGTCTTCGTGTGCCACATACAAAGGCGTAATGACATGCATAGCAGGTACACGTAAAAACTCTTTACCCAAAAAATAATAAACACATTGAAAAATATTCTAGACATTCACATGATGTGAATTCTAGGTCACATGTCACATATATTTTACTTGAGTGTGATGCTCGGTAGCTACTACAACAACATTCGCAACAAATTTAAGATCATAAGTCATAATCTAATAAGTCAAAGTGATTTGAGATTAATGAAAATTCATTTTGTTGAATCGAAATTTTTTTATAGTGTGATTATTTAAGTGTATGTTTAAAATAAATGGGTTTAGTTCATTTATATAGAGTGAGAAGTTCAAAACGCTTTTTTTTAATTATCAAGATTAACGGTTAATGGTTGTTAAATGGCTTCCTATCCAGTTTTTTGGACCCACGATTCAGGCTGGTCAATCAAACATGCATGAGAGGTTGCGGTGAGTTACCGGTCAACCCGTCCAAACCGGTTGAACCGATTGCCCAATCTCGCAAACACCACCTTCCCTCATAAGTCCTAACAGAGAGTTTGGACGTGCATGTTTTCAAAATAGACAGGCCGGTGTAGTATATATGTAGCAAATAACATATAACTAGTTGCATAATAACTGTAAATTACAAGATCAACTGCACATAAAGTTTATGCTAAATCAATGTAATTTAATAAGAAACGTTATAAATATTATATATAATTTTAATGATAATTTTTTCTACTATTATAATAAACAAACATCTTTGTATGTTATTTCTCATATTCTTACACTATTATTGCCACATGTCATTTTTTTATCAATCTACTCAATTCTCTCTCATATTAAATAATAATAATAATAATAATAATAATAATAATAATAATAATAATAATAATAATACTAGTGATATATCATATTATTTTTTTTCATATAAAAAATAGTTTAAAAAAAATTTAAATGCAAATCTATTTTTAGAAAACACGGTTAAAAGATTTAAAAAATATAAACAATTTTAAAATCTAAAGTTTTCTAAAAATAAGAAATATTTAATTTTTAGAAAGTAGTAGTTAAAAAAATTCTTAAAAAATTATTTTTTAAAATAAAATAAACTTTAAACAAGAGTTTTTAAACATTGTGATATTTATGAACAGATGATGTCTATTAATTTCTTTACAAAATGAAGTAATAGAACTGATAGAGAAGTTACATTTTTTGTACTTTATATTATGATATTTTTAGTTTGACTCCTTTGATTGTAATAATTATATAAATTATACCTTATGTTCTAGATTTACAAAAAAATTAGTTTTTAACATAATACGAATTAAAAAAAAATTAATGTTAATTAGTTCAATGATATCAGTTGTTACAAATAAAGATGATCATGTATAATTTATTTAGTTATTAAAGTTTTAATTATTATTTTTTTGTTGAAATATTTATTAATGTGTAAATTAATCATTTTATAATTTTTAAATTTTCATTGTTAATTATTTAGTGTATTATTTACTCCATGTTATAAACAAGATAATAACCTACTTACAAATAAATATGAAGTAATCTAATAAAGAGCTTGTCTAATCTTTTTATACTAATAAATGACTCCAAAAAATATCACATGATATTCCCCTATTATTCCAAAAAAGTGTGTTTATTTTTAAATATAAAAACATATAATTAATGTTATTAATAATATACATTGTTTGTACAAATACACTAAATTGATACTAATAAATAATAATATGATAATAAATATCATCTATATTTATTATTATTATTATTATTATTATTATTATTATTATTATTATTAATATATATGTGTGTGTGCATTAAGAAAAAAAATATAAATTTTTTATTTTTAAAGTTTGTTAATATAAAAAAGGTATAATTATTTAACTAAAAAAGAATACAATTATTTTAATATGATAAAGAATTATGAAATCATATAATTTTTATTTTACAAACATGTGTAATACACGAGTATAATCTAATAAACAGCTTGTCTATCTTTAGCGAGATACCAGATGCAACGTAAGTCGCCAGTCTGTGGGGCAATTAAAATTTTGGAGCAGTTTGTCCTTTTGCTTAGAATTTGGAAGATGTCACTGCTTGTGGGCACTTAAAAAAAATTTTAAAAATTTTTGGTTATCAACTCTGTCATTAAATAGAATTTATGTGGAATGTGGTATAACTTTTGGATAATAAAATTTAATATTATTATTCAGATATAACAAAAGCTGGCTCTTCTTTTTGGGGTTGCAACAAATTTCATGTTTCTAGAAAAGGAATTTTAATCTTCTGGTTCCATGTTCATGAGTCTTGGAACATAGGTTGAGGGTACACAGGTAAGCCCGGAGTGTTAAAAAAAATCTTATTCGAAAGTCTCGATATATAGTGTTAAGATTCGGATACCTATTTTGAAAAATTTTAAAGTAGTTCGGATATTCGATATCCGAAATAGTTTTTTCGGATAAGTTTTTTGGATTTTCGGATGTTTTGGATATTCAGATATTTGAAATTTATATTTTTAAAAAAAATCCCTTTTTTTTTATCCGATTGGATATCATAATATGTATCCGAAATTTTTGGATATCCAAATTCAGCTATCTGAATCACCAGATATCCGACAATTAACACCTCTACATGCACCCAAGAAGAGATTTGAACGTCTCCTAGAATTTGATGCTCTGCATGAGGCATGCTCGAGCCCACTTAAAAAAAACCTACAACTGAGTAAACCTCATAACCTTGACTCAGCAAACTTGTCTCAGTCTATATTCGAATCCAAAACCTCCTATAAAGAAGTTAAGGGAACAACCATTAGACTGACTACAAGCTATAAGTTTTGTAAGGGTTAAATAGATTGTAGGTTTTTTCATATTTGCTTGCGCGTGATATTTTACGGTTAATAAAATAAAATTAGAGATTTGGCATAACTATGAAGGTAGATTTCTAGATCAGAATTTTTGAAGAGTTGGGAATAATCATTGTGGGGAGTTTCACTTTTAATTATAACCATCACTTTAGTAAAGTCAATAGAGATTATATGTTCTTAGCTCCTTAACAGAATTTCAATCGTAGGTCCCTCGTCCGGCCATCCACTTTGTCTAATTTGAGTATTCGATTCCCTCTAGGCTATTCCTACGTAAAAAATGACCTCTCGTGGTACACTCTAGTTTCCCACAAAATTTTCCGACAAAATATCGACGAATAAAATTTTCTACAAAATGGCGACGATTTTCTGACAAAACAAAACGAGAAAAACAACACTAAAATTTCCTGTGAAGTTCCGACGAAATAGCTTCCAAATATAAATTGGTCGCTATCTAGTCGCTACATCTTTCTCATTTCCGACAAACTACAAACAAAATTTAGCAATATTATTAAAAATTTTAGTTCGTCGGAAAGTGAATTAATTTTCCGAGAAAATTCCGACAAACGAAAAAAATTATTTTAAAGAAAAACAAATATTTCAATTTTGTTGGAAGTTTGTCGGAAAGTTGACAAATTTTCCGACTATGTTACGATGAAGTAAAAATTATATTATTTAGTTTTATCAAATTAGTTTTAGAAAAAAAAGAAAACTGTTAATTTTCATGTTTGGTCAGTACATCGTCGGAAAATAGATCAAATTTCCAACAAGTTTCCTACAACTTTAAAAAAATATCACTTTTCTTTATTAGAACAAATTTGCTAATTGTAAATAATATTTTTCTTTCTTCGGAAATTCATCGGAAATTTGATATATTTTCCCACGATTTTCCGACAACCATAAAAATATTATTCTAGTTTTCAGAAAATTATCGTAACATTTATACATTTTTTCAGTTTGTCGAAAAGTTGTTGGAAATGTGATTGATGTGCACAAAGTAGTTTAATTAAAATTAACAAAATCGAAACTAAACTAGACACTAAATAATACTCTAGACTCTCTAAAACTAAACTATTGACAGGCAAGTGGACATATCGAAATTAGTAAAGCAAAAGCAAGTTCGGATATCAAACCCACAGACTTCTACAGAAAATGCTAACTATACTCAAATACTTATCTATACAATTATGGTTAAATGAAAATTAGAATTGGAGGGGGGGGGTGTTTACTAAATAATTAAAAATATACTAAAAAGAAAGAATGACCGAAAACAACTTGAGTTTGAAAACATAAATCAACTAAGATTTTATGATGATGGAATTACTGCCTAGGTCTGAATTCTATACATGCTCAACAACTCTTCTATCAATTATGGAACTAATGTGAAACCGTGATCTTGAAATACTAAAATTATAAGTAACCTAGAGCATCTTCGACCCTTCTCAAAGATGTTAACCAAGATACCTAATAGCCGTTGTAACATCACTGTACTTCCGGTCGTCCGTACATCCGTACGATTGTACTGTTACGACATGAGATTTTGTAATTATTAATATTGACACATTATTTGATGGTTATCACTGTTACTAGTATACATGTTTAGAACATATTATACGCGTAAACCATGGGAAGTTTAGTTGTAACTCAACTAAACAGAACCAGAGAGTTTATCGCAGTTATATTGTTGATGAATATGGATTTGGTTTGGAAATGAAAAGGGGATTTAAGTTGGTTGTTGTTTGGTTACTAAACATAGTCAAGGACACATGGTCATGGTTTATCGAAATAGCGGTGGGACGGTGGCTAGGGCAGTTGCGACTGACCCTTACATATGCCCTATACATATGCATATTTCGGTCTATCATTGATGTGTTAGTGACTTGGGTTTAGTGGGTTTTGGAATGAGAATTGATAATATTAAAGTTAATAAATAATGGGGGTATAATTGGAATTAATTACGCGATGGTGAGGTTACGAACACAATTTAAACGCGAATATAAATTCAGAAATATTAACTTAATAAAGGTACTCGCGTGGGTGACGATTCACACGAATATAATTATTAAGAATAATATTCTGAAATAATATTCCTTAAATTATAAATCAAATCGAAATACGATACGAGCGTTGGATTCGCAAATATGACAATCTTTACGAATACGTACGCGAGTAACGCGTTTCGACGAGATAATTAAATAATATCTAACGATATTAAATCAATAAATGTAAACTTAGAACGTTTATTAGGAATCACAACCTAAAACAAATCCGAACGAATTATTTTGTTTAAACAATATTTGATTTAACGAAAATAAATGGAGACCTTTTATTTAAACGACTTTCATTGAAAAACTATTTTATTGAAAATGAAACTTATTTATTTAAATGCCTTACGTTTTAAATATGTTTAACGAGTAAAACCGAACATTTATTATATCTTATCGCGATAAAAACGAGGCCGAGCACGCGGGGAGAACCCGGGCTATAAAAGCCCATCCCTCCTCTTTCTTCTTCATTATTCATACTCTTACTCTCTCTCTAGAACAAGATTTCCGCCACTTTCTCTCTCTAGATCTTTTCTCTACCATAACTTCTTCGTTTCTTGACGGATTCAAGTGATTTTGGTGTCCACGCGTTCGTGTGATCAAGAGGAACAAGAGGATACGAAGAACCTTTGCATTTGAGCGTTATTTCAAGGTAAATCTGCTGTTCTACTTTCGGTTTTCATTTAGATCTAGAATCGGTTATATTCTTGTTGTGTGAACGATGTTTATAACTTAAAAACACTAAAACGCATGGGGGGTAAGTATGGGAAAGCCATGGTAACGATTTACAAGAAAGTTAGAGCCTTGGAGATGCTGATGAACAGTAGAATTTCGCGCAGCTGGGGGCCGAACCTTCCACAGGTTGGCGAACCTTCTTGGGCGGGAAGGGTTAAAGGTGGCGAACCTTATGCCATCACTGAACCCTTGGCCGAACCCTTGGTTGGGGCGAACCCTAACCACCACGAACGAACCTTCTTTTGGCAAGACAAGTGCAAGGGCCGAACCAATGAGGGTGGCCGAACTTTGGTTCGACCGAACCTTCTCGAACGAGCCTTTGCTCTAGTTGGGCCGAACCTTAGGGAGGTTAAGAACCCTGGACAGCAAGCCTTGTGGCACCGAACCTTCATAGGCGGGAAAAGGATGGCGAACCCTAAATGAGCCGAACCTTCTTGTTCCCTCTAGCCTCGAACCCTCGGTAACCCTACGAACCTTAGCATTCCCTGTGAGCCGAACCCTTTCATTCCTTTTGGCCGAACCTGATGAAGCCGGGATCACATGGGAGGGACGAACCTTACCGAACCTTTGCTTTCATGTGGGCCGAACCATGGTTATTGACTGTGTATTGGGCCGAAACCTTGGTGTGGGCCAAACCTAAGAGTGCTATACAATAGGTTCGCTGGAATTCTAGAACAAAAAGCTAAATTGGGGTTTTGGACTAAAATTTAGGATAATTAAAAGAACAAGGTATATATGGGGATCCATGCATGCATGAAACACTTTAGGTGACCACCTTTTCTCTCTCTAACTTGAGTTTTTAAGGATTTTGAGGTTATATATATATATATATATATATTGATTAATTGTGTAAAAACTTAAATTCTAATAAGGATAAACTAAATACAATTTACTTTAACTTAAAGTATACTAATATGAATTAGAGTATAGTGGTCAATTGAGTGAATCATGCATGTACTTATAGGTATGAGTGTGATTAGGATTAATACACCTACACCTACATACCTATGGGAGTATACTTAGGATTCCAAGACTTGTTTATCATTATGTAAGGATGAAAAGAACAAACAAGTTTAACTCCCGTGTTAGGATGATCCTTAATAAATAAAAAGTGTGATAATGTAACTTAGACTAAACGAACTAAGTTAACAAATCGCTTGATGATTTAAAGTAAACACTTAAGATCGCTTAACTAGATTATGACTTGTATGCTTATGAACACGAACACACGCTAATTACAGATCTTTGAGTTGCTTTGAGTTTACATACGCGAGCGCGCATAATCCAAGAACACCGGATCTAAGGACTCAGGTGAGTTCTCATAACCTCCTTTTTAAACTGTTTTGTTTTTAAACTCGGAGGTGAAACATGTATACCCATTTTCAATATTATTTTGATATCACATGGATGACACTTGTTTATTTGTACGAAATCCATATTTATGGATTATCATATTCCATGAGTTGTTACTGTTGACTTCGGTCATTCGTAACGACTGTATGTATTGTCACGAGGAGTTTGCCTCATCCGTGTGTCGTTGTCTTTGACTTCGGTCAACTACAATGATACATGTATTGTCACGAGGAGTTTGCCTCATCAGTGTGTCGTTGTCTTTGACTTCGGTCAACTACAATGATACATGTATTGTCACGAGGAGTTTGCCTCATCCGTGTGTCGTTGTCTTTGACTTCGGTCAACTACAATGATACATGTATTGTCACGAGGAGTTTGCCTCATCCGTGTGTCGTTGTCTTTAAATTCGGTCAACTACAATGATGCATGTATTGTCACGTGGAGTTTGCCACATCTGTGTGTCGTTGACTTGACTTCGGTCAGTTGCAATGATGCATGTATAGTCACTTATAATATTTGAGATGGTTGATAATTGAGATTGGTTGAATGTTTATGTGATTGAATACTTATGATTAATTGAGATGTGTGATTATGTGTTGGATTTTGTGTTTGGATTATGTGTTTTGATTGTGATGGATTATATCGCAGGTGTCATGTGGATTTTCTCAGGAAAACTCTAAACTTTTATAATCATTTTGAAAACACTTTTAAATATAAAACTTATGATTACTCACCAACTACTTTGTAGTTGACACTTGATTTTCCTACATGTTTCAGGTAAGGAAGCTAAGTAAGTTGAGGAAGAAGAACTCATACTTTTGGACATCATCATATAGGATCTTGGACTTAGCTAATTAACTGAAATTCTGGCGACTTGAATTTAGTTAAATAGTTAATTCTCTTTTGTAATTGATGTAAACATTTCATGATAGACATGATTTTTGTGTAATTAATTTGGTTGATTGAATGATATATGATGATTTGATTTAGATGCCCACGAGCTTTTGAACAATCTACACATCCCTCGTGGCATCCCGACGTTTCCGCCATCGGTCGGGGTGTTACAGCCGTTAAACTACCGGTTAGATGGATTTCCTTCACAGGTCACCCAAACCCACTAATGACATATCCAATAGACAATATACCTCACAACACGAAAGTCACAAATACACCAAGGTGCAAGGGATAACTAGGAATCTCTATCTGGATTCGGTAAACAAGAAATGACAGATAAACTAGAAAGAATCTTCTCACAAAGCCTTTGACTAGCAATCTAACACACAAGATAAACAGACAATCTCTCACTTTACAACTTTTGAGATTGGTTGAACATCTAGATCATGAAAACCACTCCTATGGAATACTACGTCTAGCAAACCATTCAATAATAAAAAACACACAGTAATTGATCTAACATGCACCTATGTTGTGAAAGACATTCACCAAAGCACATGAGGAATAAGAAATCATGCAATAGTTGATTCTAAATATACGTATACATCCAATAATCAAAACCAAGTCTTTATATCATTAGTTCATCACAATCAAATGTTCCAAAACCAATAGAATTAATGTCAAACATGCATATTCATCATAACCTAGGTAGTTCTAAGGGTTTAGCCCAAAATCATTCCATAAACAATGGAAAATCTAATCAGAAACTGAATTGAAAACATGGAAATTCAGTATAAAAACAAAGAGTAATCAAAACCGAATGTTTTACACCCTTGATTATGAATCCTAGGGCTTCCAAATGTTAATCCTTGCCTTCAAGATCTTCCAATCACCTCTTGTCGCCTCTCTAGAGCTCTTTAATCGTGTGTAACCCAAATTTTTCCACCCAGCCGTCTTTTAATCGATCAAAACATTTTTTTATGGGTTATTCTCTTCGTCGCGTACGACGATAGGGTTTTGGGATGTCGTCGCGTAGCGAGACGAGCTGCAAAAGCCGACAAAATAGTCGGGTCAACCCAAATGATTAAGTTAAAGGCATTTTGGTCTTTTCCATCTCTCTCGTAGCGCGATAGGGTTACATATGGTCCTCGCGAAGCGCGACGACTTTTATTTTCTTGATTTTTTCACTTCTTAAATTCCCGATCCATCCTCGCACTACCGGAAGCCTGTTTCTCTGCATTTTTGTCCCGAATATCTTCAATTATGACCTACATGCAACAATCAACATAATGTTAAGTACTAGCTGTAATTAACCAAAAATAAAACAAAATATATACAAAAACAAGGAAAAACGGACTGAGAAAACCGATGTGTTTTACAACACATCAGTGATAAATTTTCCGACGAATTTTCGACAACCTAAAAAGTATTATTATAGTATTAGTGAAAAGAAAGCGTAAAATTTATAAAGTTTAATAAATTTTTCAATACAAAATGAAAATGTTGTTATTTAATTGTACAAGATTAATTTTAATAAATAAAATGATGATATTTTTAGGTTGTAATAAAGAAAATATTACTTTTTACTATACTAAAATTGTTAGTGGGCTTAATCTATTATATTAACACTGAAAATAAAACATTCTAAAAAGATAATATTTTTAACGATTATTATAAAAAACAATTTTAACATTTTAATAACGAAATAGTTTTGTAACAAATGATTGTTAATACTATTAACATAATATGTATAGGTATATGTTTGTTAGTGTATGCGTTTATGCATATGAATAAGTTATTGTATATGTATATGTGTATGCGTAGTGTGTGTTAGCAAATACAAATGTGAGAGAGAGAGAGAGAGAGAGAGAGTCAGTGTGTGCGCGCGCATTACGCACATATGTTAGCATGTGTATTTGTATATGCACGTGCACAAGTCTAATTAGTGTTTTGCATGTATAATATGTGTATATATCCATATATTTAGTGTGTGTGTATGTGTTAACGGATGCATGCATATGTGGTGTATGTATATATGTATGTTTTATATGCATGTGTTGTGTATATATGTGCTAGTGTATTTATATCCATGTATGAACGTGTATCTTCATCTGGTAGGATTAATGTATGCATGCATGTATGTGTGTGTATTTGGCAAGTATGACATAATAAGATACAATACATATCATAACGGGTCTTTAAGAGTAAATAATGTATGATATTGTCAATCAAGGTAAATACCCGGTTGTATATTTAGTTCTCAACAATATATAATATATAATATTAATATTATTATCAAAATCCGATTAAGGAAACTGTTTAAAATGGTTCAACAACTAAATAGACGGGGTTAATTTGTTTAAACTCGTTTATTCGCCAGATTAATTCTTATTCGACGAACTAAACTTCACAAGATTGTTCGTGTTATTCTTAACATGCTTCAGTCATGAAATAATAATCGGTTACGATGACGTGACTCGAACAGGTTTATTATGCGAGTAGGTTTATTACTCGAAATAATAGTCTTGATTCTATCATCTTTACACCTACAAATACACACACCATGGTCCATGGCTGGTGGGTTTTGCTTTGGTTTGATCGATTCGTGATTGTTTGGTGATTGTATTGTATCATGTGTTTCTGCTACTTACTTGACAATTAGATTGATCGATTGTACCAGATCCTTGGGTTTCTGGACCTATAAAGTTGTAATTCAACGATCACAATAACTAATTAATTTTTTTTATATAATCAAAACTAAATGAAAATAATGGATATTTAATATTTCTATTCAATTTTCAAGATGTTTGTTTCTTTAGCTTTCAACAGGTTTAATTTTGGTAATTTAATTATTGTTTAACAATCGTTATTCTTTGGTTGATAATTGATTGTTAGTTTGTTAGGTAATTTTGGTAAATGATTTGTTTTCAATATAGCTTTAATCAAGTTTCTTCCCGAAAGAATGAAAGAAAAAGAAGTATGTGAGGGTTTTTCTTTTTTTCTTTTCTTTTTTCTTTTTTAATTATGGTTTCTATTTTTGAAGGTTGGCTCTTCAATGTTGGAAGCAAACCTTTTGCTACATTCCCATATGTTTCTAATTCCTAAGAACTTGATTAAATTTGATTCCTCTTCTTTGTTGCAAACACGGTCTATATCTAAGAGGATCCACAAATTCCTCATCTTAGCAATTTGTATGAGATATAATTAAATAAATCTTTAATGCATGCTATTTTTTATATAAAAACTAGACATTTATGTATAATTTTATTTGATTTTTTTTTATTGTTAGTTAAAAATTTTATAAATTAGAATGAAAAATGAAACTTAAACTTAATTGAATTGGAAATGAATTTGTGTCGATTTGGGGTTTTACACCAGAAGTTGATCCAAATCTGATGATGATAAAGAATGATAATAGAGGACTCCTACAATTACATGGTAGTCTTGTTAGATTGATTTGAAATTCCAATAAACGACTTATATATAGGCATGTCCTAAAACTTTAATATTAAATGTGCTTTAATTTTATATGCATGCAGTAGAATTGTAGATAAAAAGGTTTACATGTATACATGTCAAGTTAGAAAGAATTTATTTTTTCAAAATTAATTACGCAAAGTTCGAAACAAGCAAGGTAAAATAACAAAACAAAAAAAAATTCTCATTTTTAAAAAAAGTCTACAAAAAGAGATGACAAAAACCTTACCGGTAGCAAGCATAGGGACATGTGCAATTCGAAAAATACAGAGTATTTTCATAGTATTTGTATATCTAAGTTTATTAATTCATAATATGATAATCATTAAAAAAAATGAAATGTAACATAGTAGTAGTACGTGTTCATTCTAAACTTTTATGCACATGTCACTTTAATTAATATTACTTTATCTTTAATAAAAGATGGTGCCAACTTCCACTTGCTCATTTACACATATATTTTATTTAATTTCTTTGCAAGTAGATTCAAGACTTTTGATACGTTTTCTTTATGGTATTCTTCATTTTTCCATTATATTAACTACAAAAGTAACCCGCGCACTGCGGTGGGATAGCACGTTGAAATTGCAAATTTTGTGGTATGATTAAAGGAAACATATCAAATTATAGCTGATCAGTTATAAAGAATGAAACGCAAATAGAAAACATTATTCTACCCTATAAGCAAAATCACATGATGTGACGTGTTTATGAATTTCATATAGAGGTGACAATCTTCAACCAAATCAACACAAATATGTTGGTTTAGGTGAACAATTATTATATAAACAAACAAACCTACTTAGTATATTCCCACTTTTTAGTAGGGTCTGGGAGGAAGTATGGACACAAACCTTACCCATATCCCAGTTGGGATAGAGAGGCTGCTCCGAAGGAGTCCCCGGCTCAAAGTTATCGTTTGAAGTTGATCATCTCAACATTTTTAACATTATTTTCACAACACAAGTAAAATAACGTTAAAATTAGTGCAATTTTACTTTGGCCCTTGAGGGCCAACACATATATACATTATATGTGTGCACCGCAAATGGAGGTATGAAATGAGTAACATTATAACATGAAATGAGTAACTCTTTAACATAATTTGAGTTAAAATGGATAACCTAAAAACTATATGAATGCAATAGCTTCAAACGTTTAAGAATAATTAATAACATATTTGACAAGAATCTCTAAAAATTATCCTAATGGACTATTTGTTTTGTTCCAACATATTTTGACCTAAACCAAATTGATGTTTCTTAAAACAATCCATTTTGACCTAAACTATTTTGCTTAAAACTCATTCTAACCCCCACTCATTTTGACGCGCACCCGTTTTAACCCGTTAACCAATCCGACCGACTCACTATTTTGCCAGGCTTAATTTCATTACACAAATTATGTCTTAGGTACATAAAACATATATATTTTCTTACAACGAATTGCTTTTAGAAATCGAAACATATATAAAAATAGTTATAAAAAGGTGAAATGTTGCAATATTGTGGTACGGTTAAAAGAAACTTATCAAATCACAACTAGTCGCTTATAAAGAATGAACGCGTATAGAAAAAATTATTCTACCCTATAAGACAAAACATATAATGTGGCGTGTTTATTAATTTCATTACACAAATTGTGTCTTAGGTACATAAAACAAATGTATTGTTTACAACGAATTGCTTTTAAAATTCAAAACATATGTAAAAACAGTTATAAAAAGGTGAAATGTTATTCAATTAGTGTCGATGTCAGTGTCGATAACAGTCTTATTATTCACGAACAATATATATTAAAAATCAACAAAAGAATATTATTGTTAAAAATCAGATGGTATATAATATATGAGATAAACTTTATACTTTAAAAACACACCGCAACATTATACGCGAAAATCGTGAATAAGTTATATTGTTATAAAAAATGTTAAGAAAAATGAAAACGATCAAAATATAGCTAAAGTTGTAAAATTTAAACTACGAAACATGAAAGCATATTTAAATATGTTAATAATATATCGTAGACGACTTGATCTTGATTAATATTTATATAAGTACGTATTATCAAAAACACATCTCAACATTAACTCAAATCATAGAGAAAGAGTATATTTCGAAAGTAAAAAATAAAAATATTGAGAAAAAAGGGGAAAATGGAGGAAAAAAGACAGCTAATGGTTAACAAGAGATGCGTCTCTAACCACTGACCCCCAAATAAAATTAGGTATGCAATACTGGCTTCTGGTTTTTTGATTGTTTAGACTTCTAACCAACAAATATATAAAAACATGTACAAGTATAAAAACATATAAGTTATATCGTCGTAAAAAGTTAAGAAAAACAACCTTGATAAATATTTTTAAACGTAATTAATAAAAACACATCTCAACATTAACTCAAAACATACGATAAAATTATATTTCAAGAGTGGAAAATGGAAAAAAAATAAAAAAAATTGAAGGAAAACAAAGAAGACAAATTAAAAATCACCCCTAGAGAGACTCCTACCAACTCATCTATTCAACATATGTTTATATTTGCCGAAATCACTATATAAAACCTATAAAAATTTTGCGCGAAAACAAAAAAAAAAGGAAAAAGAAACAAATTACGGATGCACACGTAAGGAACCACCAACCTTTCAAATTGAGTTTTAAGGAATATCACATTTTATTCTATATATATATATGTATGTATATTTGTTATCATTTCCTTAGTCGACAGGTTCAAACTGAATTAGTTAGTTGGTCCAACAAATCATTTTGTTTCATAACTTTTTAGGCACATAGGTACACATCTGATGTTTTTATAATGTTCCCCGTCTAGGTTTAACCAATTGTTTGCATTCAAAATTGAATAGTTAGATTGATTTACCTCTCATGTGATAGGTCTGAGGCGGTCTGGCGTGGGCCGGTTAGTGTGTACGAAACAGCACGTTTTTTGGCACGAAGATTGAATAGTTATTAATAGAATAATTAACACCTGATTTATTTATTTTGTAAACACTCTAGAAATCTGATAAGTATTATGAAATCCGATGTTTAGTTATTGAAGGTTTTCCTATGACTTACGTTAAGTTAAAAAGTTCATAGTGTTGGTAATACATGCACAATGAAGGTGATGACAAGTTTGGTGTCCTTATACCCCTGCTAATCATGGAATGGAAGCTGTGAATGATTATGGTATAGGCCAACATGTTAGTCACCAGTAAGCTTTATAAAATCATAAATAATCACTTGATTAGTATAGCTTTAAGTAAATCAATAATAATATTGTAAAGACTAATAAAGGCTGATGCTCACTAAACTTCAATTTTGCCTAAGTATAAAAGACTACAGAGACAAACAACCTTCGGAAGGAAGGAGTTCCTCTTCGGGTAACTCACTCCTGCTGAAGGTTGTACAAGACAAACACTTCGGAAGGCCAACACTTAGAATTAAAGCTTCAAAGTTTCTGAAGACATAAAGCTTCCGAAGAACTAAAGGCTTCCGAAAACCAACAGCTTCCGAAGATTCTCTTCTGCACCCAAAGACAAAGACGAAGACTTCTGAGGTTTATACTCTGACAAAGACTGTAGCTGAGCACTTTTATAGTAGAAAAGGTACTGACAACAGACGTGCTGGTCTGAGAACTACAAGGATAAACATACCTAAAGTCAGATACAACACCTTACTTCTTCGCAGCTGCATTAAATGCAAAAGATTATCTGAGGCCTTGAAGATCAACAAGATTAAATGCCTTTTGTATTTAGCTAGTCTTTGAAAAGTCAATGTCTATACTTGTAATGATTGTAAGTAAGTGTCTTAGCCTGTTAAGACACTCCATATACTAGAATAAGCTTTACTTTATGTATTGTCTAGTATACCCAACTTGTATTCCTACGTATATGCGGTTGTAGCCTTAGCTATATAACCTCTCATTGTAAACATGTTTAGGTGTGCTTGTATGTGCTTGTGTGTTCTGCTTGTAACACTTGTAATACTTTGAGAGAAATATATCTTTGAGCTTGAATATGTTCTTGTGTTCTTATTGTTATTCAAAGATTATTTGTTCACCATTGAGTGTTTGAGAGATTCTTCTAACAGATATTCCGCATCTGTTAGATTGAAAAAGAGAAATACTTGTGAAGTGTTGTTTAGAGTAAACAACCCGATCCAACAAGTGGTATCAGAGCTTTGGCTCTTGAACTTAAGTGATTAACCATCCTTAAGTTACCAGTTCTATTTCTTCTAAAAATCTCACTACTTCAAAACTCATATTCTATTTGTTTGTTCAAATGGCTGCACTTAACAAACATGATACAAAAAATGGTACTCTCAACAAGCCACCAATGTTCACTTCAGAAGACTATGACACTTGGAAAGTTAGGATGGAGGGATTCATCAGGAACCAAGACTTCAAACTTTAGAAGTCAGTTCTTGAAGGGCCTTTCATCCCTACTGTTCCTGCTGCTGGTGCTGGTGGAGCTCCTGTGCCAAAGGATCCAGCTCTCTATTCTGATAAAGACTACAAGAGAATGGAAGTGGACTCGAAGGCTTTATGGCTCATCCAGATGGCCATCCCTAACTCAATCATACATGCATTCAAGAAATGCAAATCTACTCAAGAGCTGTGGAATTCTCTACAGCAGATGTATGAAGGTTCTGAAGATGTCAAAGAGAACAAGAAAGATATGCTAAAACAGAAGTTTGAGAACTTCTGTCAACAGAACAATGAGAAGATGACTTCTTAATATCTCAGGTATGTTCAACAGGTTGATGAGTTAGTAGCTGCAGGTGTCAAAATGGAGAACCAGGATGTGATCAGAAAGTTTCTTAGATCACTTCCTCATGCTTGGAACATATACTCTGTGGCCATCCGGAGGACAGAAAATCTAAGAACTCTAAAGCTGAGTGAACTGTTTGGTATACTCAGTGCGTATCAGATGGAAATAGATGCCCAGGAACCTAATTCCTCTCATGTAACCTCTGGTTCAGCAGCACTCTATGCATCCATCAACAACCCTTCTTACCAGAGTTATCAACTCATTTACCACCCTACCTCCCCACCCATTGTCAACTTTCCTGAAACATCAACTCCAACAACCACTCACACAAACCCGTTTTCCAACCCAACTCCACTTTTAACATCTGGACAAGGAGCATTCATGGCTGAGGAAACCAATTACTTTCACTTGTGCCAGGAAGACTTAGATGGCATTCCTGCAGATGATCTTGAGGAGATGGACATCAACTACTAGATGGCCATGATCTCCTATAGAGCAAAGAAGTTCTACCAAAGAACTGGATGGCAGTTCAAAAAGCACAATATGAAGACTGGGTTTGGTCTTGACAAGTCCAAGCTCAAATGTTTCAACTGCCAACAGTTAGGGCACTTTGCTAGGGAATGCAAGTCCACAGGCACTCAGCCATCAACTTCTGGGCAACCACCTCAAAGACCATCAAGCTCAAACAGTGCAAACATTGCAGAGCAAGACTTTGCAGATTGGAGCTTCCAAGCTGAAGATCCTTCTATCTCCAACAGTGCTCTAATGGCAAATGATTCAAATTCTTCATTCAAGGTAACTGAGGATATGTGCACACCTGAATGTTTAGAGAAGTTAAATGTTTTTAAAAGAAAAAATATTCTCAACTCTGTAATGAACTTGAGTCATTACAAGTAGTCAAGGAAAATTTTTTTGAATGTGAAAGAAATTACAAAGAAAAGATTGAAGAAATGGAAAAGACCATTTCTAGCTTAAAACATGAAGACACTAACAAACAGTGTGAAATTAACAATCTTTTAGAAAGACAAACCACTGCCAAGATTGAACTTGTATTGGCTGAGTCTTATAGAGACAAATTTTTGAGTCAAGGTGAAAAGTATGAAAAGCTTTTCAGAATGAGCAGCACAACTGAACTGGTGAATAAGAAGGGGGCTGGTTTGGGTTATAACAAAGTGGGGCCTCCATCTGCCTACACTCCCATAGTGGAGATTAGGTGTAAACCAGTAGTTGACTTTGTGTATGATGATGAATTGGACATACACAAGGTGGCCCAAACTGATAATCTCTCTGATCTAAACCCAAGTAACTCATCATGCTCAGATGACGATGTTTCTCCCAGCACTTTAGAAACAGAAAAATCAGCTTTGAAAATAAAGAAAATAAATAAGAAAAACAAGAAACAATCATCAGTTTTTGTCAAAGCTAAGAACATACAAACTGGGAGTACCTCCTCAGATGACTATGTTACTTGTCCATCTGACAAGTCCAAAAGGGGTAGGTCAAAGGAGAGAAAGACCAGTGTTAAAGAGAAACAGGTAAATCTTCCAGCCAACAAGTTTGTTGGAACATCCAAACCATCACCTCCTGTGAATCAAAGCTCAACTTCCTTCAACAACCATCAACATCAACAATTCTCAAACAATCAAACTGTATGTTTGATGTGTGGTGATAAAAATCACTTTGCTGCTAATTGCTTCTATAATCCAAGAAGCAGAATGTTTTCTGAGAGACAAGGAAGAAAAGAGAGTTGGAGCAAGTCATCTGGTTCTTCTAAAGAACCAGGAAGAAACTCCAGAAAGAAAGTATTGGAAGCAAGTACTTCTGATAGTCGGAAGAAACAAGACAAGAAGGGTTTCGGAAAGAAAGGATCGGAAGCAAGCACTTCTGATAATCAGAATAGAAAGGCTTCCGAAAAGAATGTTTCGGAAGATCAGGAAAGAAAGGTTTCCGAAGGAAAAAAGAACATCGGAAGCACATGCAAAGAAAGCTTCCTACAAACCAAAGAAATCCTTTCCCTTCAGAAGAAGAAGAACTTCGGAATTAAAACCCAACTGGTCAGCAAAAACCAAGTCATCGGAAGGGAATGCAAAAAGTGCTTTCGATGACTGTCAAAAGAAGCAAACTCTTCCGACAACCTCAAAAGTCAAACAGATATGGAAGAAAAAGGAAATAGCTGAACCATCTGTTCAACCACCAGTCCAACCAACAACAAACTCATCATCTGTCGCACCTAAGATGATGTTAAAGAAATTTACTTACAATGATGTTAATGGAAAACCCAAGACCACATGGGCTTGGGTTCCCATCAGGAACTAATTAACTTCTGATCATGTGCAGGGGCAGCAGGAATCAAAGAGAAACTTGTGGATAGTTGACAGTGGCTGTTCCAGGCACATGACAGGCAACAGGACTCACCTACACAAATATGAACCATTCTTTGGTGGGTCTATTGCATTTGGAAGTGATCCAGTAGGAGGATACATCACAGGTAGGGGCGCAATTACACATGGCAAGGTAAGCTTTGAGAATGTGCATTTTGTAAAGGAACTAAATTACAATTTACTGAGTGTATCACAGGTGTGTGATCAAAAGCACAACATGTTGTTCACTGAGCATGAATGCATTGTTCTGAAGCCAGGATTGTAGTCCCAAATGATCAGATCCTGCTCAGAGCTCCTAGAAGGAATAACATGTATATGCTAGACATGAGCACAGCTGCGCCTCTCAGTAATATAAGTTGCTTTGTCTCAAAAGCTTCACTTAACCTTAAAAATATGAATAAACTTGTCAAAAATAACTTAGTAACTGGTTTACCAACAAAGGAATTCATGTGTGTTGATAAATGTGTTGCTTTCTTAAAAGGTAAGCATCACGAATCATCTCACCATGCCAAAGAGATAAATTCTATCACAACAGTCCTGCATATGCTGCATATGGACTTGTTTGGCCCTACAAGTGTTAAAAGTCTCGGTAGAAAGTCATATTGCTTGGTGGTCACTGATGATTTCTCTCGGTATACCTGGGTATTTTTCTTAAGTACCAAGGATGAAACTGCTGAGACCCTAAAGTCATTCAAACTTAGGGTGGAGAATGAGGGTGATCACAATGTAAAAATAATCAGATCAGATCAAGGAACAGAATTCAAGAATCATGTTTTAAATTATTTTTTGAATCTAAAGGTATCACAAGACAATTTAGAACTCCTAGGACTCCACAAAAAAATGGTGTTGCTGAGAGAAGGAATAGGACACTAATTGAGGCTGTAAGAACCATGTTGTCTAATGCCAAACTTCCAATAACTTTTTGGGCAGAAGCAGTCAACACTGCCTGTTAGTCCAAAATAGAATATTGGTAGTTAAAACACATGGTATGACCCTTTATGAAATTTGGCATAAAAGAAAACCATTTATTGGATTTCTCAAACCATTTGGATGTCAATGCACCATCTTGAATACCAAAGATCTCTTTAGCCAAGTTTGCTGAGAAATCAGCAGAGGGATACTTTGTTGGGTACTCTTCACATGCAACAGCATATAGAGTATACATCAAAGCTTCCAGAATTATTGAAGAGTCTGCAAATTTTCAGTTCGATGAACATACTATCAATAAGCCTGGAACTGGTCCTGATTGGCTATTTGATCTTGATAGCTTTACATTTGCATTTAATCTTGTGAAAGAGTATGTTCCAGAGTTACAGTCAACTACCACAGACTCCTCCCAGTCCACAAGAGAAGAAGACTTTTGTGTTGAACTGCTAATAGCTTCAAGACAAATCTTGGCAGAATCCACTTCAGCACATAATGATGTCTCTCAGTCTGAGACAGTGAACACATCTCATACTGTCCCTTTAAGAGACTCTACTTCAGTTCCATTGAGTCAAGAAGAAGATATTAGTCCCTCAACAGTCTAATAATTTCCAGACACTCTGGAAACTTCCTCTCCTAGAGAAGGTGATCCCACAACAGTCAAATATCAAAGATCACAAGATATGCCAGAAATCCAGCTTGAAGTGGTACTTCTTAACCTTGAGTCAAGAGATCTGGATCTAGCTTCCCAGTTGGATGTGATTCCTAGAACTCGTGTCCATAACACCCATCTAGTTGAAAACATTATTGGTAATGTTGAAGAAGGAGTCAGAACAAGAAGCTCTATGCATGAAGCAAACATCTGTTTGTTTTCTTGCTTTCTATCCCAAGTAGAACCGAAGAAAGTTGCTGAGGTATTGAAAGACAACAGTTGGGTAGAAGCAATGCAGGAGGAGCTTCTTCAATTTGAAAGGCAAGGTGTTTGGAACATTTGCCCTTTACCTAAGGGTAAGTATCCCATTGGAACAAAATGGGTGTTCAGGAACAAGAAAGATGACAAGGGAGTGGTCATCAAGAACAAGGCTAGGTTAGTTGTTCAGGGATATACACAGGAAGAAGGCATTGATTATGATGAAGTTTTTGCTCCAGTTGCAAGAATTGAAGCAATCAAAATATTTTTAGCCTTTGCAGCTGCCATGAACTTCAAGGTTTTTCAAATGGATGTGAAAAGTGCATTTTTGTATGGAAGGATTGATGAGGAGGTGTATGTGTGTCAGCCTCCTGGTTTTGAAGATCCAAAGTTTCCTGACCATGTCTGTAAGCTTGATAAAGCTCTTTATGGGCTGCATCAAGCTCCCAGAAAGTGGTATGAAACTTTATCTTCTTTTCTATTGGTTAACAACTTTAAGAGATGAACCATTGATAAAACTCTCTTCTTCAAGAAGTCCAATCAACATATTATACTAGTACATATTTATGTTGATGGCATTATCTTTGGTTCTACAAATGAATCTCTCTGCAAGGACTTTGAATCACTAATGAAGTCCAAGTTTGAAACGAGTTCAATGGGAGAACTCACTTTCTTTCTTGGATTACAGGTGAAACAAACTCCTTCAGGAATTTTTATTAGTCAATCAAAGTATGTCAAGGACATTCTTGAAAGATTCAAGCTGACTGATTGCAAAGCTCTGGGAACTCCAATGTCCAAGACAACATCCCTTAGCCCTGATCTTGAGGGGGAGGATGTTGATCAACACCAATACAGAGCAATGATTGGTTCTTTGATGTATCTCACAGAAAGCAGGCCTGATATAAAGTTTGCAACTTGCTTGTGTGCAATGCTTGCTGTGAAAAGAATCTTTAGATACCTCAAAGGGGCACTTGGTCTAGGATTGTGTATCCTAGAAATGAAGATTTTCTGTTCATGGCTTATACTGACAGTGATTATGGAGGTTGCACCATTAACAAGAAATCCACATCAGGGGGATGTCAATTTCTTGGATCCAAAATTGTGTCTTCGCAATGCAAGAAACAATCTTGTGTTTCTACTTCTACTGCAGAGGCAGAATACATAGCTACTTCTAGCTGCTGTGCATAAGTCATTTGGATTCAAAATCAGATGAAGGATTATGGAGTAGAGCTGTTCAACACTCCTATGCAAATAGACAATTCAAGTGCAATCTCCATCACTAACAATCCTGTCAAGCACTCCATGACCAAGCACATTGATATCAGATATCACTTCATCAGAGATTGTGCAGAGAAGAAGTTGATTCATCTGGTCAAAGTTTATACTAACAATCCTGTCAAAGTTTATAGCTACTTGCTAATGAATCAGCTAGTAAGGCTACAGAACTAGCTGGTGAGGCTACAAGATCCATCTCCTCTGGGGAAAAAGCAATGGACAAAGGAAAAAGAAAACTAACCCTAGAGGAGGAAGCAGAGTTAGAGGAGAGGAGAGCAAAGAAGAATAAGGGCCGACCAGACACTTCCCTGGATGATGAGCTTATCAGACTCTCTGTTCTTCTCCAGGAGAAGGGATATGACTTAGATGAAGTTTTGCTCTGGTCGGTGCCTAAGATGGCTGCCGAGCTGGACAAGGTTCAGCAGCAGGAACAGGCAGCTACTGCATCCAAAGCCAAGGTGAAGCTAACAAAGAAACAGAAGGATCAAGCCTACAGAGATAAAATAAAGGCAATCCTCCTCCAGTATGGCTTCCATGCTCGGCAGCTAGGCCCTATGAAGAACTCAACCATGGACATGCATGTCAGGGACATCAAGGCCAAAATTGCCAGAGGTGAGTTACCTTCTATTGAGCAGATATAGGCTCAAAGGGCAAGCCTAAACTTAGGCTTAGGTTTAGGGGGAGGAGCCACCATTGAATTTCCCATCTCTAGATCTGGGATCAGAAAAGGGGAAGAAGTCATGTGTGGGGAAGTAACAAAGGCCATGTTCCCCAACATGTTCCCCCTAAACCCTAAGGAAGAACCAACCTCTCCTCCATCAAGTCCTTCTATGGACAACATGCCAATCTCTTCAGTGATCAAGATCAAAAAGGGTAAAGAGACTACAAGGAAGCAACTATCAACAAACCCTGATCTTGAGAGACATTCAAATGCTATGAGAGGAGAAAAGAGCCCTCAACAATTGAGGATGCTGGTCCACAGCCCACTGCAACAACAGATGCAGCAGTGGGCTCAAATATGGAAGATCAACAGGCCAGAGATCAGAGGAGTCAAGCTATTGCTCAGGATAAACCAAGATTCAGAAGAAGAAAAAGCATAGCTAGAAGGAAAAAGAGAACTACTGCCATATCCTCTGACTCTGAGCCTGATACACAACCCTCAGAACCAAAAGATACACCAAAACCTCCAATGCCTAAAGATCATCCAAGAGACTTCTATGGACTGAAGCATCATCATACCTACATCCCTATAGTGAAGTGGAGCTTTGATGCACTGCACAAAGTATTCACACTCATTCAGGTCAATGGAGGTATAAAAGTCTTGGAGTTGACATAACTGATGGTGCTAGCTGAGCCCTTTATCTTTGATTTGGAAAAACTCCCTCTTGATAATCCAGATAATGGATCATATGGGATAGTAGGAGTTAAATGGATGAAGACTAGGGCACAGGTTCTGAGGGGAGAGAGGGTGACAAGGAGAATCCGATTAGGAAGTTTTGGTAGCATCAGCCTAGGGGAAGACTGTAAAGACTAATAAAGGCTGATGCTCACCAAACTTCAATTTTGTCTAAGTATAAAAGACTACACAGACAAACAGCCTTCGGAAGGAAGGAGTTCATCTTCGGAAGCAACATTGCTTCCGAAGGGTAACTCACTCCTACTGAAGGTTGTACAAGACAAACACTTCGGAAGACAAACACTTCGGAAGGCCAACACTTAGAGTTAAAGCTTCAAAGCTTCTGAAGACATAAAGCTTCCGAAGAACTAAAGGCTTCCGAAAACCAATAGCTTCCGAAGATTCTCTTCTGCACCCAAAGACAAAGACAAAGACTTCTGAGGTTTATACTCTGCAAAGACTGTAGCTGAGCACTTTTATAGTACAAAAGGTACTGACAACAGACGTGCTGGTCTGAGAACTACAAGGATAAACATACCTAAAGTCAGATACAACACCTTACTTCTTCGCAGCTGCATTAAATGCAAAAGATTATCTGAAGCCTTGAAGATCAACAACATTAAATGCCTTTGTATTTAGCTAGTCTTTGAAAAGTCAATGTCTATACTTGTAATGATTTTAAGTAAGTGTCTTAGCTTGTTAAGACACTCCATATACTAGAATAATCTTTGCTTTATGTATTGTCTAGTATACCCAACTTGTATTCCTACGTATATACGGTTGTAGCCTTAGCTATATAACCTCTCATTGTAAACCTGTTTAGGTGTGCTTGTATGTGCTTGTGTGTTCTGCTTGTAACACTTATAATACTTTGAGAGAAATATATCTTTGAGCTTAAATCCGTTCTTGTGTTCTTATTGTTATTCAAAGATTATTTGTTCACCATTGAGTGTTGAGAGATCCTTCTAACAGATATTCCACATCTGTTAGATTGAAAGAGAGAAATACTTGTGAAGTGTTGTTTAGAGTAAACAACCCGATCCAACAAATATTATGTACTATGTAGGTTGAATACAATTCTATTTATTGAATCCTTGGTGATTGCAACTAATAGACAACTAAGTGTGCTAGATCCGATCAAGGTTTAGCGTTCTCCAATTATGGAGCTTGAAAACAAAACTTCGAGGGAGCCAGATGAGTTTTAGGAAGGAAAAAGAAGAAGACCAAACTAAATACCTATAAAATTTTCTGACGAAATACTATTAAAAAGACCAACGTGTGACAACTGCGACTTGTTGGATTAATCATGACATTCCCAAATTAATCAAATTAGTATTTGCAATACCAATAGTTTTAGACAATTGGGTATTACATAGGCTTCTAAGACTGAGGTTCCGTATACTTGTTTTGGACAGAGTCTCTTTTTATAAAAGTGAGGTTTTCAGGTTTTAAGTCGGGCAGAACCTCGACTTATATTTCTTAAGTTTCCTGAAACAATTGGGCAGAATCTCTGCTTATAATTGTTTGTTTCCCAAAAATTAGTCATAATCCTATTATATAATAATAATAAGGTCTAAAACAAGCATAATAAGAAATCGATATTTTTATCTTACAGAGGTTCGGAAGCACCTCGCGTTGAACACTAGATGATTTGATTGGTTAAATGTGGGTATTTAGAGGTGTAGGGTCGAGATTTGAAAGTTGGAAGGTAAAATTTCGTAACCATAGTCAAAATATGGTGGCCTGGTGTTTATAGGCGAATTCTGGGTTTGGGGCGCATAGCCTAGCCCTAACGTTTGGTTCGGGGCGGTATGCCCGGCTTAGTGGGTTGCATGTCTGCCACGTATTGACATGTGGTGCCACGTGGCGTGTTCGAAAGCGATCTAACTGGTTTCTTTTTTTCGTGATAACTTGAGCATACGAACTCCGTTTTACGTGCGATTTTCAGCTACATTCACTATTTTTCGAGACCTTTCCAATGGTTATAATTTCAAGACCTGAAGAGTTCAAAATATCTGATCTCTTATATAACGCGATATTCGACTCAATGTATCTTGAAATCGGAGCCTCGTTTCGTGATTTCGTTTACACTCATTTATCTTTATTTCCGAGTTATGATTCTAACCTGGAAATTGCGAATTGTCACACACACCCTTCAAGTTTGTTTTCTAGGGCCCATGTTAACTCAACAACTCAAAATTTTTTTTATTTATAAAACAAAAAAAAATCATCAAGGACTTTGCTTTAAGATCAAAATGTGTCGCACTTGTTATCATTTTCATGTATAATCCTAATGCTTCAAATAAACAGAAAGAAATAATGTAAGAAAAACATATACTTCGTTGTAAAATGAGTTTCACTTTGCCACAAAACCCGATGGTATATTTTGTTACAAAAGTCATACTACATTGTAAAAGAGACTAACAAACTCACCGCGAAACCCAAAAGTGTACTTCATTGTAAAGCAAGTGACAAAAACCTGATGAAAAACAAACACAATGATAACACTACAGCAAAAACATCTTTTAGCGACAACAAATATCATCGCTATAGCCCAAGAAAATCACTAACATAGCCTATAGCAACAACTAGTCGCCACAAAAGTATAGTCTCTACTACTTCGTCACTATATCCCGGACAAGTCGTCGTAATAAAGAGAGTTTAAGCAACGATGAGTCATCGCTATGGGACTAAATTTAAAAATTGAATTTTCCTTTTCTTTTAATTATAAAAATGATTTTTCGCGTGAAATAAAAAAAAATTAAGCCATTAAAAATAATATTTAATATGAATGTTTTAATATTTATCCGTATAGCTTGTAGCAACGATTTGTCGCCACTACAGCCCAATTTAAAAAAACAGTTTATTTTTCCAGATTTTCCAATTGCAATCTCAAACCTGCTACCTGCTATAAATCCGAATACCTGCTAAAATTAGCACAAAACAAAGTGGAATGCATCCGAATACCACATGTACGAAGATTTATGATTTTATATCCATCATGTTTCCCTACATTAATAGAAAGTAAGACATGTTACACACAAAACAAAATCCAAACAGGTCAAAATAATCCAATTCTACTTTTAAACACTTTAAACATTCAATATAAGTTCAAATGGGTGATTATAACCTAAACCCACATTAAAGACATATTACACAAAATCAAAACTCCAAGCAGGTCAAAATATCCAAACATACTTAC
Source organism: Mikania micrantha (assembly GCA_009363875.1). NCBI lineage: Eukaryota > Viridiplantae > Streptophyta > Magnoliopsida > Asterales > Asteraceae > Mikania > Mikania micrantha. The sequence continues at coordinate 98,798 of SZYD01000027.1, forward strand.
ATTCACTTAGAGCATCAAAATTAAAACTTCAAATGGGTCATTATATCCTAAACCCACATTCAAAGACATTACACAAAACAAAACTCCAAACGGGTCAAAATTATCCTAACATACTTATATACACTTAGAACATCCAATTACAACTTAAAATGGGACATTATAACCTAAACCCACATTCAAAGGCATATTACACAATACCAAAACTCCAAACAGGTCAAAATTATCCGATTCTACTTTTTAAACACTTAAAACATTCAATTTCCAGTTCAAATGGGTCATTATAACCTAAACTCACATTCAAAGACATATTACACATAACAAAAAACTCCATATGTGTCAAAATTATCCAAACATACTTTTAAACACTTAGAACATGCAATTACAACCTCAAATGGCCATTATAACCTAAATCCACATTCAAAGACATATTACACAAAACCAAAACTCTAAACGAGTCAAAATTATCCAAACCTACATATATGCACTTAAAACATGTAATTACAACTTCAAATGGGCTATTATAACCTAAACCCACATTCGAAGACATATTACACAAAACCAAAACTCTAAACGGGTCGTCAAAATTATTCAAACATACTTATATGCACTTAAAACATGCAATTACAACTTCAAATGGGTCATTATTGTGACAATCCGATATTTTCGAATTAACCTCGTTAACCCTCGTAGGCCCATTGTATCTTATGAGGCCCAATTGATAGAAGTAGGCCCAATTGTAATTAGGAGGCCCAAGTGAATAGAGAGTAGGCCCAATTATATTTTGTGAGGCCCAGTGGACAGAGGGTAGGCCCAATGGTAGGTTAAGAGGCCAAGTGGGTTAACCCAACCCAATGACATTTTAATTGGATCAATTCATGGCAATTCGACAATTTGGTCTAATTTCGTTAATCAAAAGTAACAAAATCAGTGGAAATCATCAATGTTAGGTTAAAAGTATTAAGAATTGAACAAAATGGTTTAGATTCATTAGAATTACAAGGATTTGAGTTGTAATTATACAATATGCTAAATTTTGACCTTAGAAGTCAAAATTAGTCCTAGTTAATCAAGGAAATTCGAAATTCACATCAATAGGCCATTATAATCGAATTAGATCGGTTTTATTAATCAGTATCTCAAGGGTTAGTAAAGGTTACCAGTGTTGTGTTATTATCATCAACATCAATCGGATTAAAGGCCAAATGATGCCAAAGGTTGTAACCGTTGCATAGTAGCATCAAAAACCCCAGAATTCGACTTCACTTCTCACAATTGAACTCGCATAACTGTTAAATCGGTGGTATTAGAGACTATTACAAACATCAATTTCATTCAACAACTTGCGGGGGA
>SZYD01000028.1:0-34013 GCA_009363875.1 Mikania micrantha
AAGGTAACCATCAAGAACCGGTATCCGTTACCTAGAATTGACGATCTGTTCGATCAGTTGCAAGGTTCGAGTTACTACTCGAAGATTGATCTCAGATCGGGTTATCATCAACTCCGAGTCCAAGAAGAAGATATTCCAAAGACAGCATTCAGAACGCGCTATGGCCATTATGAGTTCTTGGTCATGCCGTTTGGGTTGACAAACGCTCCAGCTGTATTCATGGATCTCATGAATCGTGTTTGTAAACCTTATCTTGATAAGTTTGTCATTGTCTTCATTGATGACATTCTCATCTATTCTCAGTCTGAGGAGGAGCATGCTGAACATCTTCGATTGCTGTTAGAATTACTGAAACAAGAACAATTATACGCTAAGTTCTCAAAATGTGATTTCTGGATGCGAGAAGTTCAATTCTTGGGTCATATAGTCAATGAAAAGGGTATACACGTTGATCCAGCAAAAATTGAGGCGATTAGGAATTGGGAAGCGCCAAAGACCCCTACCGAGGTACGACAATTCCTTGGTTTGGCGGGTTATTACCGACGATTTATTGAGGGTTTCTCAAAGATCGCTCAACCACTTACAGCTCTTACGCACAAGGGAATGAAGTATAACTGGACGGACAAATAGGAAGTTGCATTCCAGTTATTAAAACAGAAACTCTGCAGTGCACCGATTCTGTCCTTACCGGAAGGGACGGAAGACTTTGTGGTGTATTGTGACGCATCTGCACAGGGTTTGGGATGTGAGTTGATGCAACGTGATAAAGTGATTGCTTATGCTTCAAGGCAACTGAGACCACACGAAAAGAATTACACTACTCACGACTTGGAATTAGGAGCAGTGGTTTTTGCTTTGAAAATTTGGAGGCATTATTTGTATGGAACCAAGTGTACCATTTACACTGATCATAAAAGTCTGCAGCATATCTTTGATCAGAAGGAACTTAATATGAGACAGCGACGATGGGTCGAGTTGTTGAATGATTACGAATGCGCAATCAAGTACCATCCGGGAAAAGCTAATGTGGTAGCTGACGCTCTAAGCAGAAAAGACACAACAGGAACAAGACGGGTTCGCGCACTTATGATGACGATACATACTGACTTACCTGACAAGGTACGCAGTGCTCAGCTTGAAGCCTTAGAAAAGGATAAATTGGTACAAGAATCCTTGCGAGTGATGGAAACACAATTGGATGTCAAGCCTGATGGAATTCGTTATTTCATTAACCGACTGTGGATACCTTTGCATGGTGCTTTAAGGGAACTCGTGATGGATGAAGCACACAAGTCTAGATATTCAGTCCATTCGGGGTCAGACAAGATGTATCATGACTTGAAGGCACTGTATTGGTGGCCTCACATGAAAGCCGACATTGCTAAGTACGTTAGCAAATGTTTGACTTGTTCTAAAGTTAAAGTTGAATATCAGAAACCATCTGGTTTGTTGCAACAACCAGAAATACCAATGTGGAAATGGGAACAGATTTCGATGGACTTCATTACTAAGTTACCCCGTACACCGAGTGGTTGCGATACGATATGGGTAATTGTCGATCGATTAACGAAATCTGCACATTTCTTAGCAATTAAGGAAACTGAAAAATGGAGAAACTGACTCGTATTTACATCAAAGAAGTGGTAGCACGACATGGCGTGCCAATTTCCATCATATCAGATCGGGATGCTCGATTCACTTCAAACTTTTGGAAATCACTTCATAAGTCATTGGGAACTCGTTTGGATATGAGTACCGCATATCATCCACAGACCGACGGTCAGAGAGAACGTACAATTCAAACGCTCGAGGATATGCTACGAGCTTGTGTAATTGACTTTGGTGATAGCTGGGAAAACCACTTACCGTTAGTGGAATTCTCTTACAACAACAGTTATCATACAAGTATTCAGGCAGCACCGTTTGAAGCTTTGTACGGTCGTAAATGTCGTTCGCCATTTTGTTGGGCTGAAATTGGTGACAGTCAGATAACAGGTCCTAAACTAGTACACGAAACGACAGAGAAGATAGTTCAAATCCGGAACCGTATGGCAGCGGCCCGGGATCGACAAAAGAGTTACGCTGACAAACGTCGTAAACCGTTGGAATTTCAAGTAGGAGACCGAGTTCTTCTAAAGGTATCACCTTGGAAAGGTGTTATACGATTCGGTAAGCGCGGGAAGCTTAGCCCACGCTACGTAGGACCTTTTGAGATTCTGAAAAGGATTGGTCCAGTTGCGCATCAACTCAAACTACCGGATGAACTCAGTGGAGTTCATGATGTCTTTCACGTTTCGAATTTAAAGAAATGTCTTTCTGATGAGACATTGATTGTACCACTGGAGGAAATACAAGTAGATGAACAATTACGATTCATTGAAGAACCAGCTGAAATTATGGATCGAGAGGTCAAACAACTCAAACAAAGAAAGATCCCGATAGTCAAAGTTCGTTGGAATTCAAGACGTGGACCTGAATTCACATGGGAAAGGGAAGACCAAATGATGAAGAAATATCCTCATCTGTTCAAAACAACAACTACAAACATTGTGAAGACACGTTAAATTTCGGGACGAAATTTCCTTCAACAAGGGATGACGTGATGTTTCACACATCAACACTTCATATTTCAAACTGTAAGCACAAACACTTTATTCAATTGATTTTGTTACAAACATTTGTGCTACATTACACTTTTATGTGCTACATTTCATATGTTACATGTTATGGTAGTACATGCATGATTAGTTACACACATTTTGCTATGTGCGAGGTTACATAGTACAAACAGTTGTAAACACTCACACTATGATCAAACACAAACAGTCACAGTTAGGTGAACTAACTAGTGTACACGCAAACAGTTACATGGAACGATCACACTTCGGTGTGATGTTGCAAACGTTGAACCTTGTGTGTGAGCACACACAAGCACACAGAATGATCAAACGTCACACTAACACGTACAATTTGAACTCACAAGTAGTGTCCTAACTACTTCTAACACTTAGCAATTTTCGGGACGAAAATTCGTGCAACAAGGGGATAATGTGACAATCCGGTTTTTCCGGATTAACACCGTTACCCCAAAACTAACCCGAACGATACGAAATCGCACGAAACCAAACCAAAAGGGTTAGAATTGAACAAAATCAATCATAAAGTGATTAAATTAAAAGGGGTAAATTGAAATTAGTTAAATTTACAAAATTTTGACTCCTAAAGTCAAAATTCGGTTTAGGATTAGTAGAAATTCGAATTCCCACGTTATGAATCAGTTACAAACTAAATTAAACACTCAAGAGTATCACATTAATGATCATTATCATTAATCATCCGTTACTAGACCAGCAATGATCGAAATTTATCAAGAAGAGAACCAAGAGTTGAAACCAAAGTTTTTAACTATCAAAATCATTCATCTCGATCATAATTCGCGAAATTAGCATTCCAGAACAGCTAGTCGGCCTTATTAGGATTTTTTACAATCAACAATTTCAACTGGGAAGCATCGAATTGAGGATCACGATCGAGTGTCGGCCGAAGAACAACCTCCTAGTCAATCTACTTCAAATCGAAATCCATTCGGGTAAGTTCCAACACCTACATACTCGCCTTAACCTGTCTAAGCAAATCCCCAACCAAATCAAACCCGAGAATCATGAATTGATAATGTTCTAATTCTAGGGTTTGTTATAGAAAACGATTTGGGGGTTTCTTGTGTAATCAGGGTAGTAATCTAATTCAACCACACAGATAGATTCAGAAGGATCCGTTAAAGGAAAGACCCATGACAATTTGATATCACAAGTTCGAATTAAACGATTCTTAATTCTAGGGTTCATCTTAGAACATGTTTTGGGGATTTCTATTTAATCGAATTCAAAACTTAGATTAAACCCTACAGAGAGTTTCGTAACTCTCTGTGGATTGATAAACTTTAGTCAATTTCATAAAACCACCACGAATTGAAGGAGAACGAATTCTAGGGTTAGTGGGAAAAATTGTTTTGGGGTTTTCGGCCCAAACGAAATTGATTTTCAATATATTCATCACAGAAAGTCTCGAAATTCACCACTTAGTGAAAACCATATACTAATTGTGTAAAATAATCATGAATTTATGGATTTCAAATTCTAGGGTTTACTAGTGAAAAACGAGTTGGGGTTTTTAAGAAATCGACAATTATAGTTCAATTAAAACATACTGATGAGTTCGTCTAGGTTTAGGGATGAAAAGCCCTATGATTTTTGAGGACTATCAGGTTCGAATTTAATCCAATTGAATCGGGGATTGGGATGTTCAAACCCGACTTAGTTCGGAACTAAATTGAAGCGTTTATCAGAATCATTGGGTGAATTAAGATCACCCATAGATGCGCTTGAACCTAAGGAACCATAGCCCTATGGTAGTGTGATTGATCAAGTCCGAATTGTGGTTCAATTAGGTGCCATATGATTTGGTTATGATTAAAAGAAGGAATAGTGGGCCGTTTGGGCTTAAAAGAGTTAAAAACCATGGTTTGTTAATAAAATCCTAACAGATGAGTTGGTAGACAGTGTGTGTTGAGGGTGGGGAGTCATGGGTTCGACCCCATGCACCACCGGTTTTTGATGTTAAAAACTAATTTTAGTATTTTAATCATAATTCGTTCATTTTAAACCCGATTTAATCCGTTCGAGTTGCGTTGGAACCGTAATGAGAATACGAACAACATGAAACGATAAAATTCATATTTTTATCCGGAACCATAATCGCGTATAATTACGCATATTCTAATAAAATCGTATATATATACTTATATGATTTAATTAAACGATTTTTAAAGGCACGCGTACTTACGTATATACGTTTCTAACAATCTAACATACGTGTGTTGACACGTATGTGATTTCAAACACAAAACAACATCCCGAATAACACAACGTTACTGTTTAAACACAGATTTTTTGTAGAGGATTATCTACGCGACTGCACGTGTGTTTGATCATTCTATTCGCAATCAAAGGTGCGTACACGGCCACTTTTCTTATTTCAACTGTTTTGGGGGAGAAAACATGTGCAACAAACATTTTAGATACATATCACTTGCATGAGTTAGCTGTTTACATTTAGTGCAACATAGCATTACAAGTCCTTACATTTCGAACCGTTTAGTTTGCAGTAGTGCAAAGCGTGGTAGTTGGAAATAGATCTATTAGGTTTGACAAACCTCACTTGGTAGATGGGATCTACGCAAGTGTTTGACTAGCCAATTAACATTACTATTGTTTGTGCTAGACAATAGTGGAAAGGCAAAACATGCGATAGCATGCAACAGTCAGCTTCGGTGTCGACCACTTATGTAAATAGTACAAATGACTAGCTATCATGACTATGCATGTGTGATTATGTCATCTGCAAACATTTTGTTCAAACAGTTGTTTCAAAACATTTGTGAATGCTTAAACCTGTGTATGCACCAACCTTTGTGTTGACTTGATTTACATGTTTTCTCATGACGCTAAGGTACACAAGCAAGCATGGACTAGGAGATCGAGTCGCATGCACATTTTTCATTTCAGTTATTTGGATTTAGAACAATTGAAACTTTGCATTGTAATTTACCGTTTTCAAACTGTTATGGTTGTTTATGTTTTAAAAACGTTTCCGCAACGCTAGAACTTTGATATTACAGTTTTAGACCAAAGTATTTTTGAAAATCATATAGAGGTCTTCGTTATGTCTAATGATCTGAGATCCTGGTTTGTCACGTCCCAAACGGTATGATTCCGTTAGTTGAAAATTGGGGGTGTGACATAGCGAGACTACTATCGAATCCAATGTGTGTTTTTGGAAGTTCTTCACTGTGGCCAATTCTAAACACCCTATGGCTGTTTTATGTTTATTCTCATGTAAATAAAGATTCCTGGTTTTGGAAACTTTGTTTATGAAACAAAATGTGTAACCTAAACGCTTCCGCTATCATAAAATATGATTTCATAATTAATATAATTAATTAAAAGTTCAAAACGGTTACTATAATTCCCAACACATAGAGCAGAATGTTAATGCTTCATCTGCAACATAACCCTCTACTATTGAGCCTTCAGGCCTTGCTTTATTTCTGATGTGAGCTTTAAGCTTCTTCATGCATCTTTGAAAAGGATGCATCCATCGCATATACACAAGTCCACCAAGAATGGCTTCTTCAGATAAATGAAGATCTAAATGAACCATTATGTCAAAAATGTTGGGGGATTTATTACTTCCAATTTACATAATATCTTAATCGCTTTCTTGTTTGCTTTTTCCATGTCTTTCACATCTAATGATCGAGCACAAATTTTTTGAAATAACGTGCAAAGGTCGGCGATTGCTATTGAAACAATCACAGGGAAACATCCTTGGACACCAATTGGTAACAATCATTGCATCAAGATGTGATAATCATGCAACTTTAACCCAATTATGTAGGAATCATTAGACACCTTATTTTTGAAGTTATAACCAAACCATCAGGTAGTCTCACTCCTTTAATGAACTTACAAAAGTGTCCTCGATCAGTGGGTGTGAAAGATTAAGGCGCATGTGGTTGTAGACTTTCTTGTTATTCTTTGTTAACCATAAGTTTTTTCGAATACTCATATTTTCTAAGTCTTTTCTTGCTTTAGGTGTGTCTTGTGACTTTTCATTCATCAATAAAGTACCTAACAAGCTCTCACACAATTTTCTCGAATGCATAACATCAAGATTGTGTTTTAGAAGAAGAGAAGACCAATAATCTACAAAGAAGATACTTTTTAGTATAATTGAATTCAGACGTAACACGTTTTCTTTTCACACCTCCATGACTTGGATGTTTTCCTAGTATGTGATTGGGAAGAATTTGTAATTGTTAATACTTGTATATTATTCAATGGTTTAGGAGAATCTCTGGTCTCTTTTTGCCATTAAACAACAAACTTTCCCTTCATTTATGATTTTTAGTCAAGAACCGTCTGTGACCAACAAAATGTATTTTATTGGTTACAAGACACGAGGGTGTATCTGCGTTACAAGTAGGACATGCTTTATAACCTTGACCACTTCATTCAGACAAGCTACTACGAGCAGGATAATCGACGCAATAGGGCAATATTCTTATAGTGTAAACATAAGGCTAATAAAAGAAGATTTTAAAACTGAAATGCTAACAAAGAATGTAATAATTTTTATGACTAAAATAGAATAATTAATCTTTTGTTACCAAAAATATAAAAAAAACACCAAATATTAGTTTCACGATCAAAGGAATTGAATAACCTTAAATAGTAGCTAAATCACTAGTTTAATCATATATAATTTACAAAAGACCAGTCACATATTTTAAAATTTAACAAGTGTGAAAAACTTATATGATTCAACCCAACTTAATAAAATAACATTGTATATAACTCACTTTCAAGCATCTGCTGACATTTTAGATTTACATTTTCAACTTTAAAAGTTTTTTTTTAAATCACATCTTAAATTTATAAAATATTACTTTTACATTATGAGGTTTTTAAAATTTAAAATTTATCCTCTATCATATATAATTTGGTTTTACTCAATAACTTTCATTTGTTAATTAAAAAAAAGAATAATAATTGTGACTAATATGGACTGACGGTAACATGCTAATAATGTGAAATGTAAGACCGACACCAACTGAAGCCAACAACAAAACCAAACCATTAATTATTGTAAATTATTATTTTTACGCTCTTAAGTTTTCGAAAATAGGGTGAGAAAGCTTATTTGGTTTATTAACCACACATTAAATGTTCATACAACGGATGTGCGACAATGCAATAGTTTCAGCCCATTACAATTGCCCCCCAAGTTAGAAGTACTTTTTCGAATAAAAAGACCCCAACATGAGACAATGTAGATGGCATGATGTCACACCCCAACATATAGCGGAATACATCAAGGTGTGATGTGTAATTGTCCAAAAGCACATGATGTTATTTGTAAGTTTCAATATTTAAACATCTCATTTAAAACAGAACATAATAACCATTCAATCACAAATACATTTCAACCAAATATTACATGACAATTTTCATTAAATAACTTTTATAAGATTAAACTAGATCTTATAATTCCTATATGATCTTCATCTATAGCTTTAACCTGTTACACATGTAAAATAGAGTTTAATTAATTATTTGCATAGTTTGCGAGTGTCACATACATTTGATATAAATATATATAAAAGATGCAAACCACAACCTACTCTCATATATTGAAGGTATGAATAATAACAAGTTTGATATGAATGAATGAATATCCCAATGCTTGTGTCAAAACAAGTATCCATGAAAAATGGTAATTCTAGTGTACATGTATAATGAATTAACATTTGTATTTTAATAAGTTTTCTAAATGTAATTTTTCACATTTTTAACAAAATGAAAAAAGTTAATGCAAAGGTGGTATCTAACCAAGCTTTGGTTACTAAGCACCAATGCTTGCTTGCTTCACAGGCAACAATAAACAATCACAAACATAACAATTAATACAAAGACTGACTATATCTAAAGCATGCATCACATTTGAATGAATTCTAGAGATTTGAATATGTTTGAATACAAATATGTGTAACATCCCAAAAGATTACAAAAATGTAAATGAAGAATATTTGATAAACTCACTTGTTTGCTTGTTTGATTCCAAACATTGCTTTGATAAATGTTTATGAATCAACAATCCCAATAAATCCTATATTTGTATGATGAATATGGTTTAGATTATAAGATAAACATAATGCTTTTCTTAGAATGATAAAGGAAAAAATTTAATTAAAGAATAATATTTGATAAAAGAATATTATTTGTATGATAATTGATAACTAAAATGATATTAATATTCTCAATAATTATTAAAGATTTTATCTTAAAATTATGAATTATAATAAAGATCACAAATTCTTTATTTAAATAAAATGAATCTAAACTTTTTGATAAATAAATGATTATGTATAAGTTATATTAGTTAAGAATTCACCTTAAATAACAATAGTTATATTTAACTATTTTATAATTTCATAAAATATATGAATGTTTAAGAATATATAATAAAATTGTCTTAAATTAAATAGTTTTATAAAAATGATTATTCTTAAATATAAAAATAGAAAATATCGTTATGTAAAATTGTATTCATAGCCAATGTTGTAAAAATCGGCCTAGGTAGGCGGCGCCTAGGCGCTAGGCGCCCATCTACTGTCTAATTTTTGGCCTAGGCGGTGCCTAGGCGCTAGGCGGGGTCTAGGCGGCCCAGTCAGATTTTTATTTTTTTCATGTTTTTGACTTTTTTTTGACTTTTTTATGGTAAAAGGGGACCAATTTCATGATTATTTAGACATTTCTCAACCAAAAATCTTTAATATGTCTCTGAAACATTAAATCCAGGCAGTTAACATCGAAATTTATCTCCAAACTTTGAACTAAGTGTTTAAGTTTGCACTTTAAAGTACTTATTTTAGTATATTTAAATATATTTTTTAAAATTATTTGAAGTATTATATTAAATTATTGATATTGATGTGTGTATATAATATATATTTGTAAAATTACATATAAAAATTCCAATCCGCCTAGCGCCGATTAATCCCTAGGCGGTACCTCGCCGCCCGACTAGCGCCTAGCGACTTTTACAACCATGTTCATAGCTATTAATTTTTTTTAATTAAAGTTACCAAATTTTTATAAAAAAAAATTTTAAAGATTACTTTAAAAGAATTTTATATACTTTTATATTCAAGATTGTGTAAAATTATAATTAACAGTTTTATAATCTTTAAAGTAGTTTAAATATAGTTTTATTTTCAAAATAATATAGATATGAATTTTCTGAATAATAAATTAATACTATTTAATTAAAAATGATTTTTAGAGTTTTTTTTTTTTAAAAAAAATCAGGTTCAAAATGATAAAAAAAAGGGCCCAAAAGCAAAAAAGCTAGTTCTGTCAGCGCAAGGAGGATTGCCCTTGCCAGACCCAAGCCGGGTAACCGATAGGTTGGGTGTGGCTCGTTGGTTTAAGCTTATTCTGTTTAATTATATACCGAGTTTCAGTTCATCTAATTTGAATATAAACCCTAAGATGGAAACCGAATCAAATTCGATTGTTGTAAGTAATCTGAGCCTCGAAAATCATATAGGGCTTTTTCCCTATGCAATGAGATGATTAGAATAATACGAATGATTACTTAGAATTGAATCTGGTTAGTTGAATTTGATTAGCCCACAGTTCACGATGGTTCTTGATTTCAAATTCGCAATCTAGAAAGTTTTCTTAAAGGGGTTTTTGATGTTCTCAGACTCAGAAAAGTGTCTTCAACTTGTATGGATGTTCAATTTGGTTTTTCTTCAGTTTTGTTCGTATATTAGATTCATCTGATTGAAACTATTCGCTTATAGTCCGAGACATTCATCACAGGTTTAATTCGAAATTGATGCTTTCGGTTATGTTTGTATGCAGACCAAAAACGCATTTCAGTTTACAATTTGCATGTAGAACTGCGTTTCGATTGGTTTTGGATTTACCCGTTTGTATCAAGATCCATTAGAGGATTTTAAGGTTTTGACTATTGTACAACAGGTCCATACAGTTTTTGTGTTTAACAAATTTGGCTCAAACCTTCAGCCCTAGATTACTATTTTGTTATAATTACCAAAACGTCCCTCAAAGTTCTATGACTTATCATTTTATGTAAATGAAAATACTGTATTATTTTATGCCAAAAATTTTAGAAACAAAACCTAATCTTTGTGATTTTAACATCTTGTACAAATATCATAATTATTTTACATGGTTTTTGTTATTAAAACTTATTAGAATACTTATATAAATATCTAACTAGATTTATATATAGTTATGTATGTGAAATCAATTTATATAAAAATATAATTTAGTGAATTTAAATTTATTTCTAGTTATTAAAACAAAAGTTATGTTAACTTTAATATCTATACAAATACATAAGTACATAGATACATCTAACTAATCATATATATGTGTATATATATACAGGGAAAGTTATAAAAAATAACCCTATTTTTTTGCTACAACTACATAACCTATTTCAACCAATAATAAAATTACACATAAGCTTTTCATTAAAATATTAAAAAGGGCATCATAGTCATTTTATTTTTATAAGTTCCCCCCCCCTTTTTTTAAACATTAATAACTTTTTAAACAATGATAAGTTACAGTGATGTAATTTACATTGACGTAATTTACAGTGATGTAATTTACATTGACGTAAAATTCGGTTTCGGTTTTTTCGGTTAATTCGGTTTCGGTTTTTTCGGTTAATTCGGTTCCGAATTTTTTCGGTTAATTTGGTTCCTGTTCGGTTTTTTCGGTTAATTCGGTTTCGGTTCGGTTTTTTTTTGGCTTTTTGCTCATCCCTAATTTGTAACGAGCCTAAATACAACAAATTAGTTTGAATTTTTTTCGAACAATGATAAATTACATCACTATAATTATCATTGTTAGAGAAAAAAATCAAAATAATGTGTTATATTACATCACTGTAATTTATCATTGTAATCATCATTGTTAGAGAAAAAAATAAAATAATATGTTATATTACATCACTGTAATTTATCATTGTTAGAAAAAAATTCAAAATAATGTGCTATATTTATGTTCGTTACATCGATGTAAATAACGGACAATGAGAAAAAAATTAAAAAAACTAGTCAACATTATAACGGAATTAAAGAAAAAATTGCATCACTGTAAATAATGTGTTACGTCACCGCTAATTATGTCATTGTAAATTACTTTATTTTGTATTAGATTACTTTAATTTAACGTAAATAATGTGTTACTTCACCGTTAATTACATTACTGTAATTTACCATTGTTAGAAAAAATTTCTAATTAATTTGCTATCTTTAAGTTCGTTATAATGATGTAAATACATAACTTAAAAAAAATAATAAATAAAACTAGTCGAGACTATAACGAAATTAAAAAGAAAATTGAGACGAGTATAATGGTGCAATTTTTTTAAAAAAAAATAATATAGTATAAAAAAGTTATGAATGTTTAAAAAAACGGGGATAAACTTTATATACTAGAATGAAAACCCGGATATAAATAAACAATGGTGTAAAATACATACAGAACTAAACCTGGTGTAGGATGAATAAAACAATGGATTAATAAAAATAAATAATAGTAAATATGACGTACAGTAAAAACTTGCTAATAAAAAAAATTACAATAGTGTAATATAAAAAAACAAGCAAATGTCGACCCATAAAAAATTACAATGGTGTAATATCCAGAAAAAAAATCATAAACGTACGTAGATACAGTAAACACTTGATCATCAATATATTATAATGGTGTAGTATCAAAAAAAAACTCAAGGTCGATAAAAACCTAGCAATAAAGGAAACTTTTGGATGATCAAAAAACAAAAAAAATCAATACATTTAAACATACCTTTCATGTATGTTCCAAGATATTTCAAAGGAGAGTTACCAACAATATATTACAATGGTGTAGTATCAAAAAAAAAAATCAAGGTCGATAAAAACCTAGCAATAAAGGAAACTTTTGGATGATCAGAAAACAAAAAAATCAATACATTTAAACATACCTTTCATCTCTGTTCCAAGATATTTCAAATGAGAGTTACCAACAAGAAGGTCAAATGTATCGTCATATAAAGGTTCCCCAATCTGCTTGTCGACTACCAATGTTGAATCCATAGCTTCATCAACAGTGTCTTCTAACAGAGGAACATCTTCGGGGACTGAAACTTCACCCAAATCGTTAAAAACATGCAACTGAAAACCCTCCTGAGACGTCGACCTAGCCTCCATTGCTGTAATACTTGCTTCATTCATTCTAGAAAAATCGCCTATACCATAAACCATCTCTTTCAATCCAATGAACTGCTTCACCACTACCCATGGAAGAAAGAAAAAAATCAAGAAGAAGAAAAGGTGGTTTGAATTAGTATTCTGGTGATATAAAGTACAAAGTAGAGAGATAATTATAGGTTTAGAGGTAATTATTGTCTAGCAAGTCTCATTAAATGACATATTAGTACAATTAGCAAATTACTCTTTTGACCTCATCAGATTTAATAGAATAAATACATGTGTTCAATTTTGATTGGGTAAGGAGAGTTAATGGGTTATTGCTATAAATGAGGGTTATGATTAGATCACTATCCTATATATATATATATATATATATATATATGAGTGTGAGTGTGTGTATAGCTTGTATATTCTTATCAAAGATTTTAGAATGTTTTAACCTTTATTTAACTTATGTTTATATATTAAATTTTAATAACACTTATTTGGTAAGTATTGTAAATAATTATAGAAATAAGCATGGATATGACACATATACATATACACATGTATGTGTGTGTGTGTATGTATATTTTTGTTTAACCTTATTAATATATATATACACACACACATACTACTATATAATACATATAGGAAGGACAAAATGGACTTTTACCAAAAATTTTTAAAATTAAGAGTTTTACAACTCTTAGAGCATAAACTACAACAAACAAAGCTTTAAAAACCATAAACTAAATGGTTTTCTTTTACTTTTTAGTTTGTCCCACATTGATAAATTTAAAAAATAAAGTGTCATATAATACCTATAAAAGAAAACTCTCTCAAATCAAATAAATTACTTCTTTACACTTTTGTCATATCATATTTGTTATTTTAATTATGAATTTTATCATAATAATTTTTTTAGTTAAAAGAGTTGATTTAACAAAAATTATGTGGTTTAAGCTTTTTACGAGCCAAAATCATTAGCCTAATTGTTTTGTTTTCCACTGCATCGCGCGGGCATCTTACTAGTGTGTGTGTGTGTGTGTGTGTGTATATGTTTATGAACTACAATTTTAAAATATTCCTTTAGTTTTGTGTATAACAATTTTGACACTATTATATCTTATATTTAATTATAAAAACCCTAAAAGGTTATACATGAGCTACTCAGCATAAGTCATGTTAGTTTGTTCATCCAGACGCCACAAAAACGTGTCAAGATTTGTGTACGAAATACTTGTGGCAAGGCATGAAATTTAGCACTATGCAATATGTGAATATGTGTTTCCCATTTTTATGTTTTTGAGATTTAAAGAAAGGGAGAGATTGACATGAGAGAAATGATGAACCAGATAATGAGACACACTCAAACTGAAAATGAAAATGAATTGAACGAGAGATACACTCTTGCTGTGAACAGCGTTTTCTTGATTAACAACTCAACTTCATACGTACATGAGAATTAAACAAATAGAATAAACTAGAAATAAAAACTACCCACTATCACACTTAACCATGTTCTCCTATACTACCTTAAACAAATGAAACAAACTTGACTTAATTAAATGCATTAAATAAAATTAAAAGTAAATCACGTGTAGTAGCATGCACACACATGCATGAGACCCAACCCAAGTCTTCAGCTCAATTGATGTTGCAACTACAATACTCCATCTCAACATCAGAATCTCCAATCCCTATCTGATAACACAACATAGACAATTTGGGACTGCTCAAACTTTTAGTAAACACATCAGCAAGTTGCTCACTCGTATTAACCCATTCCAACTTGATTTCCTCCTTAAGGACCTTCTCGAGTATAAAATGATAATGAACTTCAATGTGTTTAGTACGAGCATGAAACACCGGGTTTTCAGCAAGCTTTATCGCCTACTTATTATCACAAAACATCATTACATGACCATTAACACCTTGATTCAAGTCTTCCAACAACCTTACTAATCACACACACTCCTGTGCTCCTAATGCAGCTGCACGATACTCAGCTTCATTTGTGGATAATGACACAGTTGGTTGTCTCTCACTGTACCACAAAACCAGACTAAACCCATACTGGAAGACATATCCAGTAGTAAACCTCCTTTCATTTAAGTCTCCTGCATAATCTTCATCACAGTATCCAATCAGTTTTGGCTCTGTCTCCCTCTTAAACCATATACCGTGACCCACCATAGCCTTCACATATCGCAGACCACGATGTATAACAATAAGATGAGGTTTTCTTGGACACTGTGTAAACCGGCTTAGAACTCCCATAGCAAATGAAATATCAGACCTCGTTAACGTGAGATATATCGAACTTCCAACAATCTTCCTATACTCCAATGGATTATCAATTTCTTTTCCTTGTTCAACAAACAGCTTGGTTCCTATCTCTGTTGGAGTATTTGCATTTTTGCTATATGACATACCAAACTTTATTATCATATCAACATCATACTTATGTTGATGAAGTAGAATCCCATTTTTTGTATACAACAGCTCCAGACCCAGAAAATGTGTTAGTCTTCCAAGGTCTTTAACTTTAAATCATACACACAAATTACTCTTGAGCTGAGTTATCTCTTCTTCATCATCTCCTGTGATGATCAAATCATCAACATACACTAGTACAATCACTGCTTGATTCTCGATCTTTTTGACAAATAAACTAGAATCAGCTGTGGTTATAATGAACCCATTCTGCTCACGAAATTCTCCTATTTTTCCAAACCATGCTCTAGGATATTGCTTTAACCCATAAATAGCCTTCTTCAACTTACAAACATACTCCGGATGTTCTTGGTCAATGTGTCACACCCCAACCGACGGCGGAATAACGTCGGGGCGCGACGCGACTGTTCATAACACGTGACACTAATTAAGTTTCATAATTTAATCATACCAAATTCAATACATGCTCAAATCAAGAAGTTTTCAACATAACAAAAGATAAATTAAACATTGTTTTCATTTACTACACTGGGTCCATAGCACCCTACGTGTATCATCAACTTGACAATACTCAAACGGAATTTCCTGCAACATGTATAAAAATAGAGCCAACTAAAAAGTTGGTAAGTAGACATATGTTTAAACTATATGTAATAAAATTGAGACTTTTGCGATTCATATGTCAAGGTAAATTCCAAGCATGTATGTATAAACGTATGTATGATCAGACCTTTGTTGACTTGACACTCGACTCGAAAGTCGCGATTAGCTTGAATTGGTTTCAATCATCCAAAGGCCCTCATTAGGGTCAAAACGATGGATGGGCGTCACCCAATAGATATATTATTGTTACCATTGGCTCATAGAGTTAGTGATCATAGTAGAATTAGACTTCGAATATCACACACATAGAATCATAATTTAACACATATGACATTGTATCATACATATAGACATATAGTTTGAATCTGCAAGTTTTGTGAAATAGGATTTGAAATTGAATAGCGTATACATGTTGCACCCAATACTTTGAAATGAAAAGGGCTACAAATACTCACATAGTATGATTGATGATTGACTTCTTGATTGTCGTTTATATGAAGACTTATAACGCGGTTCCTATAACATAATGAGTTTCTTTTGAGTTTATGAACCTACTATAGTTTATGTGATTGTGATTATGTTCTATTTGTCGAGATTTTATTAAAACAATAATGTCTTAACTTATACTTGAAATATTATTTTATAATGCCTTGAAATTACTAAGTGTCGGATTTTATAAAAATTTCGTCATTATAACGACGCATTTTGGGAAAATTACCATTTTGCTTAATAACTTCAAAACTCATAAATTATATCAACATATATAAATATATATTTACAAGTATATACATATATCACATCATTCAAGTGTGTATATGAAATATATACACATTTATATATGTGAAAATAATTAATATTTATGTAAAAGTGTTTGAGTGTATAAAACAGCTTTAGGACAGATTCCGTCCGGCTTGTTCGGATAAACTTTAAAAATAGAATTCGTTTGAATAAAATCATGAAACTTCACAGAATACTATTTTAAGGTGTTTTGAATAACTTTCATTTAGAAAAGTTTTCGTGATTTTGCTTGTAAATAGGTCAAAACAGTCACACAAGTATAAGTCCTTGAAGTTTCTGTTTTGACAGATTTTGTCCAGTAAGTTCAGATTCATTTTTGGCATAGTAAAACTTTGAGTTAGATTATGAAACTCTCCATTCTACCATGTTAACATATTATGAACAACGTTCATTCAGAAAAGTTTTCATGATTCGGATCCTAAGCAAGTCAAAACAGCTGCACAAGTCAGGGGGTACAAATCTGCGCACTGATCTTGTGAAGGTTGTTTGGAGCATCATTTGGTCGATTTAGAAGCTGAATAAGTAGTGCATGGAAAGATAACACAATTAACTTAGTCGTGGAATCTGATTTTGTTCATTTTGAAGTTTTCATGACCATTTTATGACTTTTTGAATCATGCCAACAGTCTGCCAGAACTTCATGAATGCATGTTTGTGTGCATAGTTATGTAATTCCTTTTTAAAACGAGTTTTTTTGAGGCTTTACACCATTAATAGAGCTGAGAATGATGAAAAATAATAATATTCATTATTATTATTATTATTATTATTATTATCATTTTGCTCATACATATACATGCATGCATGAATCAAGTCACCAAAAACAAGTTTTTGGTCTTGAAAGACTCATTTCTAGTTTGCATGTAGAGTTTTAGGTCATGGCTTCAATACTCATGAATTTAGAATGTTAAATGGTGTATATTTCATGTTCAGTCTTGGCCATGGTTTAGAAAGTGTATGTGATAGAGTACAAAAATGTGAAGAAAAGTGAGTTTTGGAAGTAAACCGTTTGTGTAGGCACCTTGAGCTTGTGTGGCTTGTTCCTAGCTTTGCTCCTTGGCTTCTTGGAAGCTTGAAATGACCAAGAATGGAGGGATTAGGGGTTGGAGTTGGCTGGAACAATGAGGGAAATATAGAGAGAACTTGGAAAACTTGAAATCTTGAATGTGTGTGTGATTGTGTAAAGGAAGAAGAGTTTTGAAGAGAGAGAGAGAGAGAGAGGGGGATGGCTTGGGGAGAGAGGAGAGAGGAAAGATGGAGATGGTGTATTGGTTAGTGGGAGTGAAGGGATTGGAGGGTGAGGTTGAGTGTGTAAGAGGTTGATTAGGAATTTTTGTCACTATATGTTTGGAATGAATATTGTATGTATGTGTGTATATGTGTATGCATATAGTCATGATTTTATATATTATAACCAAGTGTAGGTTATAATTTGTATATATTGGGTTTTATGGTGGTTAAATCTTGTATCGGGTATAATTTTTTAGTGTTATTTATACGCGATTATTTTTCGATAATTAGTAAAATAATAAAACTTACTAAAATAATTAAATTTTAGTAACTAATAAGATTATTAAATGATGTGTCATGTATTACGCATGTCTCATCCGGCTAAACACAAGCATCTTTTGTTGTTTGAAATCTTAACGCGTCAAATTATGACTTCACGATTTTCCTTCGTTAATTCAAATTCTCAACTTTTGAATTATTATATCATAGTGATTAATTCATGTACTGATTTCTCAACAAAGTTCGTTTCGGATAGTTCAGCGAAATGTGGTAACGTAATTACGAGAATTACTAATTGCAAGACTATACATTTTAAACGTTGCTAAACTTTAGACGAGAATAAGCATTTAATTATTACATTTCTGAATAATTTCATTATAGTCAACGTTAAATACACTAACGGTGTTAATAAGTCAAATTTGAAAATTGATGGATGTCGCACGATGAACCCCAACGGTTGATCCATGTAAATAACATGATCAAGATCACCATACAAAAAGACATTATTGACATCAATTTGTCATAGGTTCCAATGATTATTAACCGCAACCCCAAGTAGAACCTTAACTGTTGTCAACCTTGCCACTGGGCTAAATGTATCCTCATAGTCAACTCCATATGTCTATGAGAAACCCCGAGCTACCAATCGAGCTTTAAACCTCTCAATCGACCCATCTGGTTTATGCTTGAGTTTATATACCCATTTGCATGACACAGTTTTAGTTTCAACCGACTTTGGAGTGAGTTCCCAGGTTTGGTTCCTGAGTAGAGTTGTTATTTCTTTTTTCATTGCAGTAGCCCATTCTTCTTTTATACTTGCCTCTTCATAAGAGTCAGGTTCACGTACAACATCTTCTACAATCTCCACATTAGCATACTTTGGGTTCGGTTTACAAACCCGTTGTGATCTTTTCGAACTTGGAGTGGAAACCAGATTGCTATCGTTGCTCTCTGCTTGATTATCAGCTGATGCAACTTATTCTACATCTTCTGTCTCATCATTACTCAGATTAAGAATGTTTGATGAGGATCTTAACTCATGCTTTAGTTCATTTGTATAGGGCAAGGCCTAGTTATTCTCTGATCACCAGGTGGAATTCTTATCAAATATAACATGTCTTGACACATGTATCTTTCCACTATCGGGCTCACAACATCGCCAGCCCTTTCTTTCTGAGTCGTAACCAACAAAAACACAACGTATTGCCTTTTTCTCCATCTTGTGGTGAGGATGAGTTGGAACAAAAACATAACAAGCACAACCAAAAATACGCAAGTAACTCACGTTTGGTTTTGTACCTGTTAAGGTTTCAAAAGGAGACAAATATTTGAGAGTTTGAGACGATATACGGTTGATAACATAACCTGCGGTTTTCATTGCTCCTGCCCAGAAACAACCTGGCAAGTTCTTGTAATGAATGAAGCTTCTTGTCACCTCTGCCAAGTGACGGATTTTACGTTCCGAAACTCCAATCTGCTGCGGTGTATTCGGACACGTCAATTGGCGTCTAATCCTCTTATATTTCAGGTAATTGCTGAAGTCGGCAGCTAGATACTCTCCTCCATTGTCGGACCGAGCACTGGACTTTATTTCTGGTCAAACTTTCTGCATCATGTTCTAATTCCTTGAACTTTGCAAATACTTCAGATTTAGTCTTCATGAAATAGGTCCACACAAGCCGAGAATGATCATCAATAAAGGTGACCATACATAACATACCCCTAATTGAAGGTTGCTTTACTGGACCAAAGACATCTGAACGGACAAGTTCAAGAGGAGTGGTGGCATGATACTCAGAATCTTTGAATGGCAAATGTGATGCTTTGCCATATTGACAACCGGCACATACAGTGCCTTTGATTATTTCCATCTTTGGTATCCCACTACCAAATCTTTATCCATCATACGGCTTAATTTGTCATAGCCAACATGACCCAACCGACAGTGCCATAAATCAGCCGTTTGATTGCATTTTGTTTTTCCTACATATGCAGACTCAACATTCAACACATAGACCGTATTAGTCTTGTGGCCTTGGAGGATTGGAGTTAAACTTGAAGCAAAATCCTTGAAGATTTTGACATTACTTGGGCCAAATAGGACATAATAACCATCATCTGTTATTTGTGGGACAGAAATAAGATTTTTCTTCATACCAGGTACGTGATACACACCTTTCCAAACCAGTTCAAATTTCTTGTTTTCAGATGGAAATATATCTCCAATGTGTGCAATCTGATGCTTTGAGTTGTCTGCTATTACAACTACTTGGCTTCCACCATACGACACAGGATTTTGCAGTCTCGCTTTGTCTCCTGTCATATGGTTCGAGCACCCGAGTCTGCAATCCAATCATCCAACGTATTCTTCTCACGGTCGGTTGTAGCTACAAGGTTTGGTACTTCTTCAACTTGAGCCATTAAAGCCTCATCATCCCAACTTTCTTCTGCTTGTACAGTGGCAGAATTCCCTTCTTCGGTTGGAGGACTACGACAGTCTCGAGCCAAATGTCCCCGTGTACCACAATTGTAACACTTAGGTGGGAGTCTCTTCCATGGCTTATGTTTCTTATCACCATACTGCATCCCACAGTTTGTTCCATAGTTCTTCTTCTCACCTTGTCCATGACCTTTGTATTTGTCATGATTTTTGTGTGAAGTTTGGAATTGCCCTGGCTTATATTTTTCCTTCTTTCTTTCTGCATATAATGCCTCGTCTACAACCTTAACAGCTTGGTTGTCAGATGACGATCCAACACTGAGAGATTCCATATGCGTGGCTAAAGCCTCTTGGCTAGCCAACAGATTTTCAAAGGCACTTAAGGTTGGTTGCGTTGGCCAACCTTGCACAGCGGCTATAAAACTTCGATACTCGGGTCTCAACCCGTGTATAATGATCCGCTTCATCCGAGCTTCTCCTATCACCGATTGCTGATCTAACTCACCAATTTCCCTACACAAGGTTTTGATTTTGTTAAAGTATTGAGGAATTGTCAACTCCTTTTCGCAATACTTAACAGTTCGTTTTCAAGCAGTTGAAGACGAGCATTATTTTTCTTCGACAACACTTTGGCTAGAGTATCCCACGCCATCTTGGGGGTCGTTGAATCCTTGATATATTTAAGGAGTTCTTCCTCTATCGTGGTTTGAATCACGAACAACGCTTTCCCGGCCTTAATCCGCCATTTTCTCAAGACATCTTCCAGTGACCCTCTCGGTGGCTCCGCTGTGTCGTTACCTTGAACCACTTCCCACAGATCCTGACCCTTAAGATAAGAAGTTAAATACGTAGCCCACACCTTGTAGTTTTGCTGGTTGAACCTCTTCACATCGCCGATCAATTGGATATGAGACATCTTGAACAACCTGGCTCTGATACCAAATGATGAACCAGATAATGAGACACACTCAAACTGAAAATGACAATGAATTGAACGAGAGATACACTCTTGTTGTGAACAACGTTTTCTTGATTAACAACTCAACTTCATATGGACATGCGAATTAAACAAATAGAATAAACTAGAAATAAAAACTACCCACTATCAAACTTAACCATGTTCTCCAATACTACCTTAAACAAAGGAAACAAACTTGACTTAATTAAATGCATTAAATAAAATTAAAAGTAACTCACGTGCAGTAGCATGCACACACATGCATGAGACCTAACCCAAGTCTTTAGCTCAATTGATGTTGCAGTTTCAATAAGAAATAAAGAGATAAGGAGAGTGTCAGTTTGTGATCAAACACTTGGTGGACATGAAAAGAACATGGATCAATAACAAGCTTCTCAGTTTCAATCAATTGTCATCGTCATCTTCTTCATCATAGGGTTTTTTCATCATAGGTACAATTTTTATAGATTTATGTTGTGAATGGGCATTGATCTATGATATATAAATGATTATGACCAATAATAAAGGTTTTGGAATATGATATTTGAAATATGGCATTAAAATCAAAAGTTATGGGCTATAAAGCCATTTTGAGAATGCTGAAAGTTTGCCCAGAATTTCAAGCAACGAACGTAACTTTTACACCATAAATATGGTTAAAATCTAGAATATTTGATTCCAAAAGTTTCGAGTATGAATTTTTCGATCAAAACATAAAAGTTTCAGTAATGATGAATTTACGAGTAGAGCCCAGATCTTTCTTTCTTTCTTTTCTATGAGAGCTCTCAAGATATATGCATGAAACTTTCGACCATTAAGGAAGTTTCAAACATAAAAATAATTTCAAGCCATCCATGTTTTCAACCTAGGACTTAGGGCAATTTAGGGTCTTTGTGAAACAAAAAAGTTGACCCGATACATGATATAAACTAATGATAGAAAGTATGATAATTAAAAAATAACAAAACTTAAATACATTATATAATTAAGGGTTATTGGATTTAAATACTCCCAACTTTGACCTATTGGCCGACAATACTCCTAATTGAGAAAATGTTTACTGGCACTCCCAACTTTCAAAACATTTTCCACTGGCACTCTAAAACATGATTTTTTTGATGACGTAGCACCTGTTTTGGAGTGCTAGTGGAAAATGTTTTGAAAGTTGGAAGTGCCAGTAAACATTTTCTCAGGTGCCGGCCAATAGGTCAAAGTTGGGAATATTTAAATCCAATAACCCTATAATTAAAGTGTCAAATATATAAAATGATATTATTTGTGAATGGTACAGTTAGAGTATTGTGACGCTTATGAAGGCCATGTAATTGATCTTAGTCTTAGTAATTAGGCATGATACCTTGTTGTAAATAGTTGACAGTAAGCTCTTATGGCCTATCAATGACTTCTCGTACAATCAAAATGATAGGAAGAGTCATGCCCTTGTGCATGGCAAGTAGTAAATAAAGCAAAGTAATGACAAAATCTTATAAAATTTATGTATAGTGTATGTTTATGCATGAGGTAATGTGATTGATTGCTATTATACGGGTTGTATGATAAAAAATATAATTTATTCACATTAAATAATAATAACTATTTAATAATTATAAAATTATATTTAGGATAAGATATAATCGAATTATTCTTATTATTTATTAAATTTTAATAAATTAGTAAATTATTGGAATAAAAAAAAATTATATTTTTAAATATTTAATTATTTAATCTAATTTTTAAAAATTAATACTGTTTATCAAGAGAGAGGCGAGAAAAACAATTTCATATTTTACCAGAACGTGTCACTTGTCTTATAGAAATACTCCTTTATTAGAGTAGGTATCTACACATACATATAATAAACCCTATAAAATTATTTTTGAATGTTTTATTCTGTTAAGTTCAAAATAGTTTATTTAGTCTTAATATTATATATAGCCTTGTGTATATATGTGTGTTCATGAATGCAATTATTAAAATAAAATTCCATGAATTTTAATATTTTTGCAATTTGAACATAATTACAAATTAAATTATTCTCAAAAGCCCTTAGGATTATAGTTCCCCACTTTAAAGAATCTCTTTGCGAAATTTATTTAATAATAATTCTTATCACAAATACGTGTAGCTAGATTGCTGGCTTGCTTTATTTCCTTCTAAAATTTGTTTATAAATTTAATGTATTAGTATTTTAATTAATTTATTAGTGTTATAAATAATGTCTTGATTCATATAAATAAATACGTTGTTCCTATTAAAACGTATTAAAATTGATTTATTTATTCAAACTTCAACTTTTTATTATATTTTAATGTGGATTTCATATTTATTTTCAAGGATCTAAATAGATAATCATTCAAGTGGTTTCTTTTTAAGATCAGATTTTAATATGATATAATCCACCCCCACGGCCCCACACACACGAATTGTCAACTATAGGATGTTTTGGGTTTGAGCCCTTGCATTGATGCATGAAAATGAGAAAAAGTCTTGTTTGTACCTAAAATGTATTTGACAACACTCTCTTTCAAGTTTGTTAAATCGCATGATGTATTGTAAAAATGACTTAACTCTCTCCACTTTGAACCCTTTGTTGTGAAAAGTATAACGTTCAAAGTAAACAAGACCTAACGACACTAGTTGGTGTTGGATGTAAACAAACACAATAAATTAAAAACAAAAAAAATAAAAAATAAAAAAAGGGTGGTGCTTCCTACACCCCCTCTCCCCTCATTAAATAATTAAAAATGATTCAATCATTAAATTTTCTTATTGACTAATGCTTTCATTAACTACAACTATTAAATACAATCATCATTAAATTAACAAAATTACAATTTTTTTATTTAAATAAAGTGTTATTTATAAAAAAACTGAAGTATAAAAAATAATTATTATATGTTTGTGAAACCTTAAATGAAAAATAACTTATATATTATTTGAAACAAAATAAAAAAAAACTCTAAAACATTATTAATAAAAATAATGAACAATTTTATTAATAAAAAAAATGGAAGACTAATAATGTAGTTGAACTGGAATATGCTCACAACATGTAATTGATCGGTCTCATTTAATTCTTCTAGAGGATGTTTTTTCTTTGTTAACTCATGTTTATTGCGTTAACCGAATAAGTACATCTTATTATTTGAGACCCATATTTAAGTAAATATAAATGTGTAGGGTTTTTCTTCATTTTTTTTATCAATGTAAATGGGTCCTACATTAGTTACATTAATTAAAAAAAAAAAAGAAAAACCTACACATTTAGATTTAATTTAATGTGAGCCCAAAGTAATAAGATTTAGTTATTCGGTTAACGCAACAAGAATTGGTTAACAATTTATATATATATATATATATATATATATATATATATATATATATATATATATATGACTAGTATGCTTGGGTTAGTTTTACGCCCTATTTGCGGTGCACGCATATAATGTATATATGTGTGGGCCCTTAAGGAACATAAGTAAAAGTGCACTAATTTTAACGTAATTTTAATTATTTTGTGAAAATTACGTTAAAATCGTTCAGATGATCAATTTCAAACGATAACTTTGAGCCGTAAACTCTATCGGAGCAGCCTCTCTATCCTAATTGGGATAGGGGTAAGGTTTGTATCCGAATTAGGTTGAATTTTTCACACCGAGTGCCCGAGGCTATGTCTTGAAAATTGAGATAGCTATGTTTATTGGTATTGTATCAATGCTTTTTAAAAACCTGCAACACCTACCATGACCTCGTTTTAATCGATTATCGAAAAAGATCAAGCTTGAGATGATATTCATTCATGTCTTGAGTATGTTCCCATTATGCAGGGACGAAGCATACTCGCCCCCCCCCCCCCCCTTTTTCGTCCGTAGTGTTAATTTTTTGGCCGAAAGGTTAATTTTTAGTTAAAAATATAGGTTTCGCCCCCCTCGCTTAAAAAGATTAACATGTATTCTGGCTTCAGTAATTTTTCGCCCCCCCCCTTTCAGAGCGCTCAAGCTCCGTCACTGCCATTATGGTCTTGAATTTTGCGTGCCAAGAAAACATGGCATCAAAGGAGCATGTTGTAATTTGATTGTTATTATGCCTAAAGTTCTGTTTGTATACCCAATGGATGATCATCGATCATCTTTCGTTCTATGTGTAAAAGGTAGATCGCGACATTGGGTTCATTGTTGCACCATTCATCGGCCAAGAAGCTCAATCAAGGAATGAAGCCCGACACACTTAACATCTTTCTCTTAGTTTTAATCTCAACTGTTTATTTAAAAATTAAAAGTCTATAATGTCTTTTTTATAATTAAGAAAAAAAACTTTTTTAGGAATTTTTTTCCATACGATTACACATACTAAATCTTACTACATAACAATATACTTATTTTGTTGCAATCAAGGTTGCAAAAATCGCTAGGCGCTCTCAGGTCGGAATAGCTCCTTGGAGCGAGTAATCGGGGAGTGCTCGGCCCTAGTCGGGAGTACTTGGGTAAAACTCAGGAAGTACTCGGCCTCGAGACAACCCCTTGGAGCGAGTACTCGGCCTTGGAGGCCGACTTTTGCAACAGTGGTTGCAATAATAAAAATACATATATATTAAATAAAACATCTTACACTTGCTTAAAATTAGGGATGGCAAAAAAGCCCGCGCCCGACGAGTTTACTCAAAACCCGCTATATATGGGAAGGGTATTCCAAACCCTATGGGTATTGGGTCAGGTATGAGATTAATTTTTAAAATTTTCACGGGTATGGAACGAGCTTAGGATTTGTTCATTTACCCGTTTACCCGGCCCGATTACCCGATTATATATACCCGTTTACCTGCCCTGTGTACCCAATTATAAATACTCATATATATGCATTTGAATTAAATAGAATTTGTTTCTTTTTTATTTCTTTTTAAACTTTAGAAATTGTTTATAGAAATTGTTTCTTTTTTTATCTTTGTTTTTTGTGGCAACTGCAATATTTTTTTAAACCATTTTGCTAATAATTATTATTTTTTGGTTTATCTTGAATGATGATAATCAACTTTTGGCATTTTGAAATTTCATTCTATTTGATATATTAATAGTTTGTTCTTGACATATTTAACATATAGTTTTTTGTTATAAAAAAAATAAATTTATTATTAGTTAACCGATATCTGACGTGTTTTAAGCCAGTTATTCACAATGAGTATATTTGGCTAACTAACGGGTATGCCCGAAACCCGCCCGAATACCCGATACCTGACGGGTAAATACTCGATCGGTTTTGGGACGAGCATGAGATATACTTTTATGAACGGGAATGTGACTGGGATTACTCAAACCCGTCGCAAATTTCAATGCCGTCCCTTTTTAAAATGAGTATTATCTCACCTGTTGACTTACTGTCTTTGATTTCATAGGCCCAATAAACCCGCCTAAGAGATGCACAATGTTGAATTGTTGATCATTCATGATGGTCATAGGGTGCAAAAATGGATCAAACATATAAAATCAAACAAATGAATCGAGACAAGACAAGAATGGGCTACGTTCAGTTCGGGCCTAGATTTTTAAAGCGTAATTCTTGGTTCAGCATATCTTTATATCGGGTCTTATAGTAAACCGATAAGCCTGTTTTTTTTTTTTTTTTTTTTTTTTTTTTTTTTTTCTTTTTTTAACATCATCTTAAATATGTATTCTATGTTATAGAAACCACAGAAATCAAGTTATATAAATGATTATATATTCAACTTTTTTCATTAGCACCATAATGTATATAATCAGTATTTTGTTCATATAAATATACAAAAAAACCTGCCTAACCGCAAATTGTCACAAATCAAGACAAAAATGCCGTAATGCATTCCACTTTAAAAAAAACATGGTATATTTAAACATCAAAGATTTATCTTTAATATTTTAACATGTTTTTGATGAATTTGGTATAAAATAAATAGATATTGAGACCTTGTATTCTTGAGCCAACACAAGATAAATGAGTTGGTTTGTGCTAGCAATTATTGTGTTTGGGGCGAAAATGAATATAATTATTACATAGTGGGTTGAGACACGTAACCTAAAAGCTATGAGAATATAATAAATTTAAACGGGTAAGAATTATTAATAATATATTTGATTAATTACTAAAGATTATACAAATAAAATATATGTTTCCATACAAAACATTTTAACTTAAACTAAATTGATGTTTTTTAAATAACGACCCCATAAAAAGTTGCTTACAACCAATCATGACATGCACTCATTAAAAGCCGAACTCGTTCTGACATGTTACCAAACCGACCATCTTTCCAGACTTAAGATGCATATCACATTCGCATACATTTTGTATTTTTTTTTATTAAACTTTGCAAATCATCAAAACCTAAGATTGTTTTCGATCCACATTTTGGTTCAAATGATCAGTAACATCTATCTGCTTATAAACGCACTAGTCATCAAGGGTAGCTCAAACGATTTAGAAACCTTTGAATTTTAGAAGCAACACGCCCCATTTGTGGTGCACGCATATCATATATATATATGTGTGGGCCCTTAAGGGGCAAAAGTAAAAGTACACTAATTTTAACGTTATTTCAATTATTTTGTGAAAATAACATTAAAATCATTGGGATGATCAACTTCAAACGATAACTTTGAGCCGGAGACTCTTTCGGAGCAGCCTCTCTATCCCAATTGGGATAGGGGTAAGGTTTGTATCTATCATTCCACCCCAAACCCTACTGAAAGTGGGAATATACTGGGTAAGGTTGTTGTTGTTGTTGTTGTTGTTGAACTTTAGAAGCAAATTAAAAGTTGAGGCCCTTTTTTAAAAGTCACACGCCAACCTTTCTCTTAGTCTCGGTGCAAGATTGACAACTATAAAAAAAAAAAGTTTATATATGACTGTATTTGATACAAAATATTATTTTATTTGTAATCAACTAAAACAATGGTTAGAACTTATATAAACACGAGTTAGAAGTTACAACTTCATGCGGTTGCGCGCTTGATGCGATTGACCTGTGAGTATAAAAATACTCCAGCAATGGCCATTCCAGTGCCTAAACAAAATGTTTTAACGATTATTAAAAAATGTTAAATTAAATAACATTTTTTAACCTTGAGAATTCGTTACGAGACTATCCATAAAATTTATATAGCAAGAATAGTTTTTTGGTAAGTTGTATTTATGATATAAAAAGAGATTTTAACTTACCAATTGAATTAATGAGTGAAACTGGTGTATGAAAGAAGAAAATAGAGATCACAATAATCACCACACGCTTGACACAATTGCCTACTGAGTGTGTGACAGGAGATACTCTTTGCAGTATCATATAAGCAACCTGTGTAACCAACACATGTTAGCATTTACACTTGGATGAGCCGGGTCAAAAGGGTCATTTTGGTCAGGCAGGGTCGACCTAAAACAACCTTTGTCAAGCATTTAATTTTTCATAATACATAAACTTGTGTGTCAAACACGGTTACTAATTTTTTTTAGATAAGAGTTTTTGGTTAACCCACTTGGCCGGCCCGTTCAACCAAGAGAGCTGGGTAAGGTTACCTGTTGATAGCCGTGGAAGCCGATTGAAGCAAGGAGAGCCCTAAAATACACTTCATTGATGTTTAACCCCTGAATAAATATTAGAAGAATCAATGGATAAATTTACAATAAGATTTTGTTTGATACAAGATAATAGAATCAATGAAAGAATGTAATAGACGAGGGAATTGAATGAAAGAGGAAATGAAATAGATTATTTACCATGTTGGAATGAAATAGATTATTTACCATGTTGGAATGAAATAAATCTTTACTTTGTTATAGACAGGAAAAGAGGAATGAATATAATGTAATTCATGAACAGGTCAGTTCATTGTTTATGAAATGGGTCGGGTCATGGTTCGGTTGAGGGTCAAGTCATGTTTCGGATATAGGTCAAGTCGTGGTTCAGGTCAAAACCATTGAGTCATCAAGGGCTATCATAACATGTCAGACACGACCCATTAAAACACGATACGTTAAGACACGAAACACGAAATAGGTAGACACGAACACGACACGAAAACTTATCATGTGTGTTTTTCCAACCAAGAACCCGACCTGTTTAAAACGCGTAAACACGAAATGACTCGCTAAGGAATCTGTTAACAGTTAACACTATAAATGACCCGTTAAAAAACCTGTTAAAGAGCATGTTTAGGAACTCGTTAAGGAATAGGGTTAGTGAATTAGAAATTTTTAGAAGGTAAATGGTGACCGACCTATTTTATTATGTTATTTAAAATTTAAATTATAAACATGTCTTCACAGGTCTTAGCGGGTTTTATATGTTTAGACACGAAAAATAAACAGGTCTTAACAAGTTTTTATCTATTTAAAAACGAAAAATATACAGTTTTTAACGTGTCGACCTGTTTTAGACACAAAACATGTTAACATGTCTTAACGTGTCGATCTGTTTAGACAAAAAAACATGTTAAGGGTTAACACGAAACGTTTTAAAGTTGTGTCATGTCAACATGTCCGTGTTTAAAATTGCTAGACCTAGAGTCATGGGTCGGATGATATTAGATATGTATACCAAACACTACCAAAATGTTATTAGTTATAACACTTCTAAATAAAAATTAGCTAAAAGGATAAATGTGATGAAAGTTACCCCACAACGTTTATTTATTCTTTCTTTAATACATACAACCTTCTAAATTTTTTAAGTCAAAATTATGATTATTATTGTGATAATATTGTTTTTGTAACCCTAACGAGTGGTTTTAATCATTTACAAAAATATTTGAAGAATGATAAAAAAATTTTGATATCATCAGCTTTTAGCAATCGTGAAGCATAAACCAGCAGTTTCTTTTCAAAATTATATTTTGATATAACATAGCTAATCTTTTATCAGATTTTTATTGATCTCACAGCTGATTGCAGGTAAGCAGGGGTAAATTTGGCTCCTTCCATAAGTATTGCAACAGGAGTAAACATGAAAAAAGACATTATTGTCATGATTGAGAAGAGTGTAATGTTGTCCAATGATTCCTGGGAAACATAAAGATTAGTTAAATGTAATTTTCACAATTATGATGTTAAAAATAAATAAATAAAATAAAATAAATATTAGCCAAGATAACCTCTTTCTTAACCATAAACTTTTTGCTGAAGACATTACGCGATTGGTTGGCAAGATTGGATGCCATCGCACTCCAAAAGCCGGGCCTATTACCCAATTGCAAAACATCAGATTATAGATAATGGAGACCCACAATGATCCTTAGCTCAAGTGGTTGAGGAGAGGTACCCTGTGACTTCAATATTGAGGAGGTCACGGGTTCAAGTCCTGACATGAACAAAATAGGGGTTTCATGCTGGGCTAGGGGTTTTCTCTCACCTATGGTGGTTTCCTCCTATTGGGTGTGGA
This sequence comes from Mikania micrantha, assembly GCA_009363875.1. Taxonomy (NCBI): domain Eukaryota; kingdom Viridiplantae; phylum Streptophyta; class Magnoliopsida; order Asterales; family Asteraceae; genus Mikania; species Mikania micrantha. The sequence goes on from SZYD01000028.1 coordinate 31,007, forward strand.
TATGATCGGATGCGTCTATGACCCGTCAGTGATCCAAATTGCCATTCAAAAAAAAAGATAATGGAGACCCAATAATTGTCAACTGGTCAACGGATAAAACATGATAGTTACAATCTTGACCCATTTAGTTGTGAATTACTCAACTTGGGTTATGATTTATTACTAACAAGAATAACAGGACACATAATAAAATTTGCTAAAATGGTTATAGAAATGGTTGAAGTTTGTAAAATAACCTAAGACAACTACCTGACCCAACCCATGTCTAAATGTATTTCTAGGCATTGTCTAGTCAGTCGACTATAAAATTGCGAGTACTCAGCCTAGATGAATAATGCTCAAGGGTGCTCGGGCATGGGAAATTACAATGAAATAATTTTCAAAGTGCTAAATTTAATAATATACTAATAACTATAAGAATACACGTGAATATCAATACAAATAAAAGGAAACGTGTTTTATTTTCATCAAACTTGCAGTAAATGCAGTAAAAAAATATAAAACTTGATTGAGTTGACAGAGTAGACTTGAAAATTGGCCAAGTAGATGCGAGTACACCTGAGTAATATTGGCCGAGTAGACTTGATTATAACCGAGTTGGCCTGGTAGAACCGATTCTGCCCAAGATTGACCGCCTTTGACCGATTCCGGATAATATTGACTGAGTTGTAAAAAATTGCTTCAGCACTAGATCAAGTACCGAATAATCGGCAGAGTTGACCGAGTTTTACAGCATTTAAACAAAGTGTTCAATCCTATAAAGGGTAACCCTGTCTCATACTCATCCATTTTGGTACCTCTAAGGAGAACCAAGTCACACCGAGGGAAAAAATAAAAAGTCAAAAATAGAAAAAGGCTGCATATATAGATCTTGTATCCTCACCAATTAAACGAGACTTCAGAAAAAGATGCAAGTATTACTCCACCAACAATTGGTACAAGGGAACTCATTACCCATGGTGTTGGCATCTGTTTAGTGAAAATGAAAACCACTTGTTACCAAGGAAAAATCATATATATCCCTAGTATATAATAATAATATCAAAATCTAATATATATACTAATTCAAAATAGTTATATTTTCATTAAATATACCCTTATGTTTCTCGTTACAATCTAAAATCCCGAATCCTGTTGCATGTTTTAAGGGAATGATAGTATGATATAAATGTCATAAATTTGAAAACGGATATATTTGATATTCTGATTTAAAAGAAATTAACAAACCTCTCCTAGAAACATAGTAGAGAGTACAACGGTGAAAAATGGTTCCATAGCTTTGATGGTGTGAGTAAATGAAACCGAAACTTCCAAGACTCATGTTAGTGGTTAAACTGGCTAAGGTGTGCATGACTGCCAATGGCAGGACTGCTACAAGCTGCCATGATATAATGAAATTACCATCAAGATATATAACACATGGAACAGATAAATCGGTTAGATCAGTATCGTCATACCTGTGCGCGACTAATATTCGGCCATTTATGAAGATTAAAAGCCCATGTCAATGATATGATGAAAGTTCCAATAGCAAATTGAACTGCAGTCATTGTTACTGGATATGGGAAAACTTCCAGGACCTGTAAAGATCAGGATGAACTGCCATTGTTCTTCTGAACCAAGAACTTCAATCAAATTTGGTATAAATTTACATTTTTATAGTTGATGTTGTTGGAATTAATCTTGGTTTGTTCACATATGAAATGGGAGTTAGTTGATGTAGGGGTGTTCATTGAATCGAATTTCGAATAACTCGAATATTTCGAATTTTTTAAAGAGCATTCGAATTCAAATTGGTTTAATTCAAATTTAATTAATAAATTGTTTATACTTGCTATATATGTTTATGCGTTCAAAGTATCAAATAAACCTTAACATATAAATATCAAATAATCAACATTTAAGTTATCATACAAGATATAACACTCAAACTAATAAAATTATATGTATTGTATAATTGGGCTAACATTTGTGTAATGGGCCTTCACTTTTTATAGTTAAACAGCCTAACTAAAAAACCTAATTTTTAAATATAGTAAACTACTTGTATATATAAAATAAAAATATATATAAATAATTTATTCGAATTTCGAATCGAAACGAATCGAAAATATTATATTCGAAATTTGATATTATAGTCCGAATCGAATTCGAATATAAAAATCGAATCGAGTTTCGACTTGGTGATTTTCGGATAAAAATCGAATCGAATTTCAAGATTTTCAAGTTTGATTCGAAAACCGGATATCCTTAAGTTGATGTCTACATTTTTTTTTGGTTTGATTCAACAAACTCGGCCAGGTTAAAAGTATATTTATGAATTTGATTTGGTGTCTATCTAGTTTATAATATGATGACTTAATATTTGGTATGTTGGGTGATTTAGCTTCGTGTTAAAAAGACTTGGTTTGCAAGTTAGTCTATTATTACACGGGTTATCGTAACAAGTTTAGTTATGAGTCAAAGAGTCGCTCCATGTTTGCATTATGTTTTCATCTTTTTTCCAGTTCAATTTTCTAGTTAGTCATTTAAAGGATATTGGGCTTCAATTGGTATATGAGCCAACAAGACACCATAAGGTACTAAATGGCTTCTAGCTTAATGGTACCCCCCTTGACTCTCTATGAGAGGTCTTGGGTTCGAATCCGGGCCGAAGCATATTTGCTGAGGCAAGGTCATGGGGTTTACCAGTTGTGGGTTCCTCTTGGGGTTGGCTCGGGCATACGCCCTAGAGCGTCAAATCCGAGGGGATGGTTCCCGTCTTGAGTGTCGTCATACAAGCCGTTCAAAAAAAAGACACCATAAAGCAGAAATTGTGCAGTGCACCGATCTTATCCTTACTGGAGGGATGTGACGACTTCGTAGTCTACTGTGACACTTCTAAACAAGGGCTCGGTTGTGTATTGATGCAACGTGAGAAGGTCATAGCCTACGCATCACGACAACTAAAGGTGCACGAGAAGAACATACAACTCCATGACTTGGAGTTGGGAGCCGTGTTGTTTGC
>SZYD01000029.1:0-33754 GCA_009363875.1 Mikania micrantha
TCCACAAGTATCTGATGATGATACCTCTGCTGATCGACGGGCTAAAGCACATCACCCCAGAGAGTCCCAGTCTATACTAGGATTTAGGAGGATGCGGGGAAAGGCCCGCAAAACCACATGGTTACCACCTAGGCATCAGCTTGCCCTAGAGATGTTACAAGGCACGGCTCCACTAACGAGGTGGGTGAGTCTTCTCGGCAGGCTGAGAGGAGAGCTCAGCTACAACAGGTTACTTTGGACTTGCAGTGTACTCGTTTAGAGCTGAGACAGTCGTATGGCTCTCTGCAGGAGACCCGTACCACTCTGACTAAGACAACGTGTGGCTTACCAGACTTTGGTATAGCAATTTGAGATTCTTGAGGTTGGCACTAGAGCATGGAGGACGATTATAGAGGATAGGATGAGGCAGACCATGATGCATGTGATGATGGTTGTATTTTTGGCAGTATGTTGAGGCTGTGAGAGGGAGGGCGGTGAGAGTGAGAGAGATGGTGGAGGGTGTGAGGATGTTGAGTTTGTAGGCCGAGGTTGTTAGGAATGGCTATAGTACTCGCAACTATAGGCATCGTGATAGCATGTTTACCGTATTTATACGGTAAAGTGTGATATGGGTGTGTCATGTTTTGGGATTATCATTGTACATATCATCAGCAACAAACGAATAGGTTGAGGGTATGTGATGTATGGGGGAAGTTTGGAAATAGATCCCCGGTAGTAGTTGTAATGTTACGGTTTTCTGGCAGTCTTTGTATTGAAAACTTCATGGTTGTATAAAACTTATATCATAGTAACAAAATGGTTTTTTTTGGATATTATTTTGTGTGTGAATGTATCGTAGAACTATGCGAACATTTTTGTGTGAGAACATATCTATTGCCTGTATGGCAATGTATTGCAGAACTATGAGAACATTTTTGTGTGAGACATATCTATTGCCTGTATGGCAATGTATCGAAGAACTATGAGAACATTTTTGTGCGTGAACATATTTTATTGCATGTATGGCAATGTATCAAAGAACTGTATGTGAACATAAATTTGTGTGAGAACATATCTATTGGCTGTATGGCAATGTATCAAAGAACTGTATGCGAACATTTTTGTGTGAGAACTTATCAGTGTCCTGTATAATAACATATCAAAAACATGTGAATAACATATCTATATTACAATGCTGAGAACTGTGTAATATTTTAACATGTTTTTGAAATAACAGGACTGGGTATAACTAACGAACACTTGTGTGATTTCTGTGTATTGAAAACATGTCTAAGCTATATCAATTTAGTTATACTATATTTATTATAATCACATTTCAACATGGATTTTGTCAATATGACTAAATATGGTTGAAATTTATGTGATCAAACAGGTTACATCTTTAATGTTCTTGAACTGACCTGAGTTTGTCTGCATGTGAGCAGAATAATGGCTCCTAAAAGAGGTCGACCAGCTAAGAAAGCTACCAAACCAAGAGCGTTATTAACCCTAAGCAGAATCAAGTCCCACCTATGAATGTAGAACTTAATCCGGATCCACAGATCAATCCGGAAACAAATGTGGTTCCACCTGAAAATCTAGAAACAAATGTGAACCCTGAAGTGAACCCGGTTCCACTTGCAGGTGCAAGTGGATCTGAACTGAATGAAGCGATGATAGCACGAATAGTAAGAGAACAGCTATTAGCTTGTGGTGTTTTGAAACAACACCAACCACATGTCACTGCGGGTTCTGGTGGGGACCATGATCATATGGAACATAATGCTACTGGTGGCCATGTAGAAACACATAATACCACTGGTGCAACAACCACAAAAACAACTGCTCATGATCCACCACAGCAAGGATGTACTTATAAGTACTTTGCTTCCTGTAACCTTCCTACTTTTACGGGCAAAGAAGGAGAGGCTGGACTCATAAAGTGGTTTGAGGAGATGGAAAAAAACTCAAGTCCGAAAGGAACTACATACGGGTCCCATGGTTATCTTGAACTGAACATTTTGAGAACATACATATCATATCATATTGTTGAACTTGAAATTTACGATCTCACCAGCTTTGTGCTGATCTTTTAAACTTAAAACTTTTGCAGGGAGACAGTGACCACCAGGTGAGGATGCACTTCATACACTTGTAATTAAATAAATCAAATAGTGTAATAAACTTAGCTGTAGATTGTGATGTTCGTTGTGATTACGAAATCCTTGTAATATATTTACTTTAAGTTCATCTATGTGTTGTGATACCGGATCAAGTAAGTCACACCTCATCTCTGAGACATCACCACTATGCTTCCGCAACCTTCTCAGAGTGACGAATGACATCATCTCAGGTGACGAGAGGTGGGGGCGTGACATTTAGAAGACATCACTCTTCAAGTTTTTGGATAAGAATAGTCAATCGTTGAAATGCCTTAAAATTCATAATATGTTGAATACCAATGGATTTGATATCAACTACAATAGATTGATAATATTCTCAGGTTTTTGGTCAATCGTATAGAAATGAAAATTTCTGGGATATAAATAATCCAAAAGACGTAAAAAACTTTGAGTAAATTTTCTAACTTCTAATGGTTCTTAAATTTTGATAGTTCTGTTATGTGGGTTTATGGAATATGGAATAGATTCAGTTTTGGACCGGATGATGTGGATGTTGTTTTTAATTATTGTTGGTGAATTGGGTTGAATTATAGAATTATTTGGTGTTTTGGCTTGAATAATTGAACCATGGAGAGGTTTAGAACTAGGAACCGGAGAAAATGATGCAAATCGATTTATAATGGGTAATGATGTAGAGTGAGAAGAACTTGATAATTGAGACAGTCTTGATAATCATTGATTTGTCAAAAGGATTTTCTTTGAATATGCGCTCATGTTCCCTGTAAAATTTCTCTTGATAAAAACTGAGGTAAACAATTGTTTTCACCTTTTATAAATTCATTTTTAAAATCATAATTGCTTAATACTGCTTGTCAGCTTGCAAAGATTTGTGTAGAAATTAAGTTTTTATTATCCTTTTCCAAAATATACTTTTCAAATAAACAATCAATTCTTAATAAGAAAGGTTTATATATAAATTATCTTCGAATTTTTAGTACATAAAAGAATACTTAAAATTTCCTTCTTTATTGTACAATAATTTTTTTGAGTATTATTTCACGATCCTGAATAATATCTAACTAATTGTTCTTTATCCTTTTTTTTTATAGATTTCTTTAGAATCCCTCCAAATCCTAAATCACTAGCGACAATTTCAACAATTAATTTAGCATCGGGATGTGGAATATTTAAACAAGGCAATTGTCTTATTTTACTTTTATAATGTTTTATAGTTTCAGTATATTCTTGAGCCATGGTTTGGGAATCTCTTTTAGGGAATCATATAATGGTTTAGATATCATACCTAAATCTTTGAAAAAATCGTGTACCTAAAAATATTTGTAATTGTTTTTATCTTTAATTTCATCAAGAAAATTATTTGATAAATTTAACTTTTGTTAAAGGGTTTAATAGTTCCTTAAAAAATATTATATTCATTTTTGTAGAAGAAACAACAAACTCATTTTTGTGAATAATATTATATAAAATATTTAAATGTTTAAAATGTTGATCTAATGAGTTTCAAAATATTAAAAGATCGTCTATATAAAATATAACAAAATTTCCAATAGGTAATATAACTGAAAGAACATTTAGGATCGGTAATTTCTGTAATTGACGGAAGGTTTAGGGAAAGAACTGTAGCATCTGTGCCGGAATCGTGACCGGAACAGTAACCTGTACAGTAACTTGTACAGTATCTCATATACAAACTAGAGAATTACATAGAAGCTAGTAACATTCGATGCTAAACATAAACTATAACACTACGTTTCTGAAATCTTGATATAACCTTATGGTTTAAACAGTTAGAAACACATCAGACAATCATAGACAGATGTATACATGTTTGATTTTATGTTACTAGGTTTTAACGTATGTGAGGATAAATAAACAAAACTATAACAGTTGCTGTTACAGAATGCTAAACCGACGAACTATTCGTATAGGTGACGATCTGTACGAATAGATCTGATAGTTTAATGATCTGAAACAATGACTGAAAAGTAGAAAACAAAATCAGAAAGTGAAACGTACGATCGTGTTCGTACAGTTAGCGCTCTGTACGAAAACGCGCGTAAGTGACGCTTTCTGACGAAACGAAACGAAGACGATTCGAACGATAATAAATTTAAGGAAATATAATATTTCCTGTTTTACAATTTTGAAACTCATCAGAAATAAATTAAAACGAGACTATTTTAATTAAAGCGTGTAAAGTAGATAGAACGCGAAAGAATTAGCGAAAAAGCGTAAAAATAATGATAATTACGACAGATAATTCAAGAAAATAATATTTAAACTAATTATAAGAAATAAACAACTTCCAAACATCTAACATGAAGTCTTCTATTTAAATTACGAAAATACGCGCGTTACGATCCGGAAGCGCGACGAAAATACGAACCGAGCAACCGAAACGAACCCGAATACCCTCGGGGTATTTAAACACTAAATGAAGCCATTTACTTCATTTCTCACAAACCCTCTCTCTCTCTAGAACTCTCTCCCGTTCTCTCTCTCTCTCTAGAAGTTCAAGATTTCAAACGAGCATAACTCGTTCCTTTCGTGGCCAAATCGTGAGTTTTTGGTGTTCACGCGAAGCCCTCAACACCCCCTACGTGGAAGTACAGCAGATCGGAGCGTCTACCCGCTGAAAAACCAGGTATGAAGGCTTGAATATCACGAATATTAGGGTTTTGATAACTATGTTTCTACACACACACAACTGGGTATTACACTTCCATTCGAACCCACACCCTTTCGAGGTCATGTCTGTATGTAGCATCATTAAAGGAATGGGAAAAACAAGGATTCTAGGTTGGTTGTGGGAGACGAACGCGTAGAGGTTCGTGGGAGGTCAGACGAACCTGTCCCAGCAGCCACGAACCCTTTGTGGTGGCCGAACCATTGGGAGTTAGCCGAACCTGCTATTCATCGGCCGAACCCTTCACGAGCAAACCCTCTCGCCCCGAACCTTCATGATCCGCGAACCTAAGTGGGCAGCGAACCCTTTATCTCAACGAACCCAGGCACGAACCTTGGATCAGCTTCACTTAGCCGAACCCATGCATGAGAGCATGGGCGAACCCTCAGCCGAACCCTATGCTTGCCGAACCAGCACGGGCCGAACCTTGGGGGAGTGGGGCTGTGACCATGACCGAACTATAACCAGCCGAACCGTCCATTAAAAAGCAAGAAGGTTGAGAGGTGCAAGTGAATAGTCTGGCCCATCAAGTCTAACTCGGCCCAAGTGAATAGTCTGGCCCATCCTATTAATCCGGCCCAAGCACAACCGAATTGAGTGGTGCAAGACTATCCGGCCCAATTGAGAGGCCCAACCAATTTGTGTAACCATCTCCACACAATGGGCCTAAGGATTTATTTGGCCCATTCGTTATAGCCCAACCCAATTATCTCTCGGCCCAATTAGGATCTCACTCAATGGATTTTCGGCCCACGCACTTGTTTTGTGGTCCACGACCATTGGCCTAAGCCCACATGCGTAAGACACGGCGCATTCACATTCGGCTCACTTGGTTAGGGGTTACAACTTAATACATTCATGAACTCTAAAATAACATATTGTACAAGGGTAATATTATGGTTACTTATTCATTTTGAAACAAGCTACTGAAGATCCTATAAGGGTTAAAGATTTATAACCTTAAGTTAAAACTTAAGTGATGCATTTATACACAACTGTAAATTGTAAGATTTTACTACATGAAATAGACTCATGTTGAGTCGCAAATAAAACCATGATAACATGACAAGTTAGGTAGCCAAATTGTGTAAATATTTGTATAACCCATAACAAGAGGAATCGGGGCCGAATGAAGACCGAGACTCACGGTGTTAGCCAACTTTAGGGCTAACACTAACACTTATACGCGCACAAATCACTACAACACATACTTATAAGATACAACAACATGAAATCTATACAGGAACGTGAACACAATTACGAGTACTACAACGAGCGCGTGCATTCTTGTATTTACATAGTCAACCACTTCAAACACCAGGTGAGTTCATTTGTCCCTTTTCAAACCTTTTGTTTTAACTCGGGACTGAGAAGCATGTTAAACATTTTATTAAACTATTGAAATGTTATTTAATACTTTTAAACTTATACATGATGCTTACAATAAGGCTTATGCTTGGAAACTAGTATACTTTGAGAAGCTTTAAACTTGATGCTTATTCTATAAACTAGAAACTTAAACTATATACTTGAGGTTTACATTATGGACTTGAAGTCTAACCATTAGGCTAGACATTTATGATATAAACATAATACTTAAACTTTGAGCTAAATACTTACGCTTAAAGCTATGTGCTTAAACTATACACTTGAGGTTTAAATTATAAACTACATACTCAATGTTAAGGTTTTGAGAATACTTATACTAAACACTAATACTCTATATAATTATTTCAGAAAAGTTAATGTTCTACATTCTTAGTAAAGTGTTAAATTGCTTTACACTTACAACTAATTGCTTAAACTTAACTTGAAAACTTATATGTTTAGAAATACTTGTATACGGGAGATACTTGAAAATACGTGAAGGCTTGATATACTTGGAACACTTGAAACACGTGAATACTTGTTATATTTAGAATACTTGAAAACACGTGAATACTTGATACACTTGGGATACTTGAATACTTGAATGCATGATATACTTGAGATACATGAACACTTGAAATTCTTGATGCTTGAATACTTGGAATGCTTGAAACATTGGGATGCTTAAACAAAAGACTGATTGACCACCGCGTGTTGACCTTTGTGTCAACCCCTACTAGTCATCAGTGAAACTATGTGGATGTGTTAAACTTGTATGCATAAGCTATAGGACATTGTAAGACAGACTGTTGACCGCCGCGTGTTGACCTGTGTGTCAACCCCTACTAGTCATCAGTGTTCTTCTTTGTCAGAGTCATGTAAGACAGACTGATTGGCCGCCGCATGTTGACCTTTGTGTCAACCCCTACTAGTCATTCAGTGTTCTTCTTGATTCATCCATGGTTATGAAAAGTAACTAGAATGGTTGGGTTATTCTAGTTGACTTTGTGTTAACTTGAAGGTTCCTCTATCAAAACATGTCACGAGTCATATTTAGGATCATTATGGATGGATGCTGAACTCCTTAGGGTTTCCAGCTGTCCATAATAGTGCCTCTTAAACTTAATACTTATATGTTGTGGAATCAATAGTGTGGAGTGAAACGCTTAATTATCATTAACAACAATATGTTAAGCAGCCCGGTATGTAGTGGGACGGTGGCTAGGGCTTGTCCCCTACATATGCCTTATATATAAGCATACTTGGTTGGATATCATAGGTGGTTGTTAGTAAGGTTAAGGTTGTCATTTCGGGGGAAACAAAGTAAACATTGGTAGGGAAAACAAATGCTAAGAATCATACGTCATGGAATCAAAGTAGTGGAATGAAATGCTTAATTATCATTAACAACAATATGTTAAGCAGCCCGGTATGTGGTGGGACAGTGGCTGGGGCTTGTCCCCTACATATGCCCTATATATAAGCATACTTGGTTGGATAGCATAGGTGGTTGTTAGTGAGGTTAAGGTTGTCATTCAAGGAATCAAGGTAAACAATTACAGGTTAATCGAATTCAAAGAATCAAACGTTATGGAATCAAACATGTAGGATGAAACGCTTAATTTTCATCAAAAACAATATATATCATGTGGTTCGGTATGTGTTGGGACGGTGGCTGGGGCTTGTCCCCAACATATGCCCTATATATAAGCATACTGAAACAGATGGTATAGGTGGTTAATGGTGAGGTTAAGGTTGTCATTCAAAGGAATTTTCAAACTAGTTTTACATAAAAACTAAATGAACTCACCAACCATTGTGTTGACTTCGTTTTTGTTACATGCTTTCTCAGGTGACGTACAGGATTAACCTAAGATTCAGGATTTTGCATACTAGGACGTCCAGACATAGATCCTAGTTGACTTTTGAAGAAGCACATCCTTTGAGATCAATACACATCTCTTTTGATATCTTGTATAGATACAAGATAGATATATTGATTCTTTTGAATAGGTTTACTTAGTTAAATTACTAAACATTTACATTTGTAATTTAACTTTGTAATCCTAGTAAGTATATTGTTGTGCTTGATTATTCTTAACATTGATGCTATGTAAAACAATCTGATCATCACGATTATCATTCACGATATCGCGCCCCGAGAACCTTCTGCCCGACGGGGACTCCGATCCAACCCCGCCGGCTCGGGGTGTGACAAGAACACATCACGAATATGAATTAAATCAACTGTATATTGAATAAATGAATGATTACATGATTGAATCCATACACATAAAAGAAAATAGTCATTGCCGGGGATCGGTCGAGCATGATCTCTCCCCCTCTCCTGCTCAAACCCTGAAAACTCTCAAAACCTTAACCTTCAAACACTATGAACTGTTATATATTTGGCAGCACTCCATTCGTACGAATGGATCTAGACACATTAAATCCATTCGCATATGCCCCGGCAAATGACTCAGTTCCCAGTGTAACAGCATACAAATACATATAAGTGAATACAATTCAATATATACTAATTCTACACTATTCGACCAGCAGCGGACACCCAAAATATGCATCAACAATAATATCATTCATAATTTTTTGAAATTCTAATGGAGCTTTTTTTAAGGCAAATGGCATAAATTCTTTTTAAAATCTCTAAATAGAACATTAAAACTTGTTTTATATTTATCTTCTTCAGAAATTTGTACTTGCCAAAATCTTGAATTCATATCAAAATTTGAGAATATTTTAGCTTCATATGTCTTTTTTAATAATTCTATTTTATTTGGTATAGGGTACCTTATCCATTCTAACACTTCATGTAGGACTAGAACCCTTGATTGACCATGCAATGGAATCAATGTCGGTTTACAAAACGATCAAACATGGCAGAAATCTCGAAGTTGGATGAAGAAAAAGACGGTAGCGGCGCACGGAAACCTAGGGAATTAATAACCTCTTCTAGAATATTATGCTTTCTTGCTTTTTATAGTCTAAGTCCATTCATAAAAATGAGTCATGCTAATGGCTCATTTGTGCGAAAGATTCTTTCTTAGGCATTCATTTGTACGAATGCCTCATTCTTATGGCTCATTCGTACGAATGGTTCAACATTGAATATAAATCAAACTTAAAAAATCAATATTAACTAAACAATAGATAAAACATACTGTTCATTGATATAATAATCATTTTACATTATAACAGGCTATACCATGAACAAGAGACATAACATGCATTTACAAACTCCCCCTTGGACCTATTTCTTGACTTTATCAGTTTAAGGCTGCAAAAACTTCTTTGATTGAGTTCTCTAGTCAGAGCTAGAGTTGATGTCGAATGTGAAGCACAAACGGGTAACTCCCATAAACTATAACCCTGTTCTTGTAGGTCCCTAGCTGGTCAAGACTCCAACTTTATACACGAAATCAACATTAACTGGCTTCTATTGTGTGCGGAATCCAGAGTAGAAGATGTAGAAATGAATTTTTATTGATAAAAACGTGAACTTTTACAAGGTGACTTCAATACGTCTAGAAGCTCTACCTCAGGATTCTCACCTAGACTAGTACACTTTACGTCTATATATACTAGTCTAGGATTACACGAAATCTGTATACATGAAAATCAAAAGTATACGAAATACAAAGTGTATGAAAATGCCAAAACTTGATCATCAGCTCGATTCGATGTTGATTTTGTCAGTCTTTATCTTCTGGATAGGCTCTACAAACTCTCCCTAGACTGATGAAATCAATCAACATGAAGCATTTTCTTGAAAGGACCGGATCCTACATACAATTTGTGAGTAATTGCCAAAGCGCCTACTCTAGTGAACGGTTTATCTTTAGGATCGTATCCACCCATCACTCTAATAGGATTATGAAGCAGCACCATCATATCAGCCCTTCCAAACTTTAGCATGTCCATGGGGTCTAGGATAAATAAATTTTTTGATTCACGCACGATGAAAACTCCATACGATATCTCATCAAAGTAGCAGAACGTGAAGTCCTTGAGCGTGTCATCTACTACCCTCATGTGAACAGGAACTGGTTTCTCGGTGATTGGTGGTGGATACATAGTATAGACCCATGGCTCCATTGTTATAGGATCCAGGATATACTTGGATGTGAACCTTTTTCCTTGTACCGGCTTCATCGTGGGAAAGTCTTTGTCACATTGGTCTTTCCAAAATTTCGCAAACAAGTTGACCTGATTGTTTTTCAAGATACTCTTGAATACAACGTTGTTTATACTCCTCAGATCAATCTTGGGCAAGGAGGAAAAGTCCTGTGGACGCTTAAAGTACTCCAACTTCACATTGAATCTCTTGACCAGGTACAATTGTTTCTCACTATCATACATCCAGGATACGACCCTGATCTATCGTTGCAGATAGAGAATACGACCCATGTAACGTTCACTCTTTCCGAAACCACGTAATAATTATTATTACAATGAAATGCTTCCAGTTGCTTAATACAAATATTTTATGTAAGCTATGATAGACCAAACATATGCTAAGTACAAAAACAAATACAAGTAATTGAAAATTTTATTAACAAGGTATGTAACATGAGTGAATAAATTAAGTTATAATAAATTTTAGATCATCTAAAAGAAACAAGAAAAATAAATGAAATCAGAATTAACAAACAATGCTCTCACTGAAAGTTATAGTAAGCCGAGGATACACCGTAATTATAAAATAACCCACATAATAAGTACACCCCTAAGATGAATAATTAATATGGTTAGAAAGATCATGGAAAATCGTGAACGTGGGCGAAAACGGTGTGCAAAACAGAGTTCGTATGAAGCGGGAATAGCGAAAACAAGTTCGGGATTATACCGCACGAAAAGTACATGTGTATAAGAGCATTGACACGTGTCACAGGCTATTGCCACGTGTCCCCAAGGCTGCCACATGTCCGGGTGAGGTGTCGGCACCCCGTTGTCTCGATTTGCGTGCAAGTTTTTATAAATAGACGTCAAGAACTCGCTTCAACGTAATGCCACTTGACTCTAGCTCTATTCCACCAAAAAATACACACTCTTAACCACCAATTAGGTTGAACAAATAGTATTACATTATTAGAAAGTGCTCCTTCGATATAACAGGATAATGCCAGTGTATAGGTTTGAGGTAAAAATAATGTTTCGAAAAAGAGTTTTTGCACTACGGTGTTGATTATAAAGTTTTTAAAAGAGTTTGAAAGCACCTACGGGTGAATAAAGTTTTGCAGAGTTACCTTCGGGTAAAACAAAGTTACCTTTGAGTAAAACAGAGTTACCTTCGGGTAAAAGAGCACCTTCGGGTGAACAAAGTTACCTTCGGGTAAAACAGAGTTACCTTCGGGTAAAACAGATACCTTTGGGTGAACAGAGTTTTTAATGAATGCTTTGATATAATATGATATATGTATATAATGCATGTTTTTATGAAATGTTTAGAAATATATGAATTGAAATAAAAGACGTTTATTAAACTTAGAACTCACCAGCTTAAGCTGACAATTTTTAGCATGCACATTAGGTAGAATTGATAAAGCCTCAGCTAATGGAGGCAAGAAACATGTGGCATAAGTGTCATTGGATGGATGCTGGCTGCAAGTTTTGAAAATACTGGCATAGATGTAGATTTTGTAAAATAATAAATATGGTTGTATAATGGATATGTAATCGGGTTTACTTATGTATAATATGTTTTATTTCCGCTACGATTGAGCTATCTCTATTTAATGATTGAACTTATGAGTAAATTCGATGAAGTAACGTGCCTCGTGAGACGGGCGTTACAAGTTGGTATCAGAGCACTGGTTTAAGATATTTAGGTACTCAAGCGGTAACTAAACTTAAACTAGGACTTTGGGAGAACATAGGAATGCCAGTCAAAGCAACCACATGCCAGCCACATAGGATACATCAAGCATATAACAAATGAAACTTTTGACACATGAGTAAATGCTTAAAAGTCAATTGCAATTAGCTACTGCAATTGAGGTTTGGCATTTGCAAATAATGCTAAAGTTTTATCCGTTATTTGTAAAGGTGCTGTAAGTTAAGGGTTAAGGTTGGATATTTAGTATAAACATGATAGAATATAAACTGGAAGATGATGTCATAGTAAATAACTAATTACATCCTAGGTTCTGTAATTGATTATTTATTATACATTCGTATTCTGGCATTACTACTTATCATGCAAATATTGAATTATCCTATACCTTAATTGTTGGATGGCCAATAGAGGACGTAATCTGGATGGAAATATCAGTTGCGATACCGGTAGACCCCTAACAAGAAGAAGAAGTACTCGATTAAATCCAAATTTGGAAGATGAAGTACACGGTGAAATGAATGCAAACTCTCATTGGAAGCACGGAGCCAATGATCAACCAAATCAGATGGAAGAAAACTTTGCAAGAATGCTTAAAGCGGCAATACCAGAAATTGTTGCAGAAATATGTCAACAAGAGAAGGATAGTAATGGTGATAAGTCTGGTGTAGATAACAATACAGGTGCAGCTATGGAAAATGGAACTGCTCAAATTGTTGTTCCACTCAATGCTGTAAGACGAGAAGATAAAAAGAAAGGGTGCGACTACAAAAGTTGTAACACTCCTTCTTTTGACGGAAAGAAAGATGTTGTTGAAGCACACCAATGGTTGAACGAGATGGAGTCAATAATCAAGATTAGTGAGTGCAATGACAGCCAGAAATTCAAGTTTGCAGCTCATTCCTTTGTGTCTGAAGCTTTGTTTTGGTGGGACACAATTCAACAAGCGATGGGGGAGCATGCAGTAGAGGCACTAAGTTAGGAAAGTTTCAAGCGTTTAGTGTTAGCAAAATTTTGTCCAAAGTTTGTTATAGATAAGATGGAGAAGGATTTCATGAATTTATAGGTCGGTACTATGACTCACCAAGAGTACACGACTAAGTTTAATGAGATGTCCAGATTTGTACCTCATTTAGTAACACCAGAGGAGTCCCGAATCAAGCGTTATATCCAAGGATTTCCATCAGAGGTAAGGAGATTAGTTAAAGGTTCTGCACCATGAACCTATCAATCTGTAGTAGAGCTTACAGCAGAATTATTTCAAGAAGTGGGCGGGCTAGGAGGGAGGCCCATGACAATTAAGAGAAAATGGGGAGATTACTCTCAAGGTTATCAGAAAGATAATTTCAAACCAAAAAGAAAGATACCTGGCAGCAGTCCAACAGTTTGTAACATATGTGACCGGATGCATAGTGGGAACTGTAGAATGGGGATGAATGTTTGCTTTAGGTGCGTCAAGGAGGGGCACTATGCCAACAAATGCCCAACTATGAAATGTTTCGATTGTGGAAAACAAGGTCATCGGGAAACAGAATGCCCAAATAAGAAAATTGATATGGTTCCAAAACCCAAGGGGAAAGTTTTTACAATGACCGTTGGTGCAGCTAAGGAAACCCCGGATGTCGTATCGGGTACGTTTCTTATAAATAACATGCCCGCTACTGTATTATTTGATTGTCATAAAATAACATGCCCGCTACTGTATTATTATAAATAACATGCCCGCTACTGTATTATTCTATTGACCTTGATGGTCATAAAATACCCATTAAACTTTACCCAATAACTTTGGGTGGATTTTATGTCGTGCTGGGCATGGATTGGCTAACAGAAAACGAAGCTAAAATATTATGTAAAAAAGAAGATGATTCAACTCTAAGTGCCCAGTGGAAATCGGATTATTATCTTTGGAGATCGTACGAGCTCTTCTATTAAGATCATTTCAATGTTGAAGGCCCAGAAGTTTATGCATCAAGGTTGCAAAGCCTATCCAGCATACGTGGTCGATAACAAGGAAATGAAGGAAGAACTAAAAGATATTCCGGTGGTTTCCCAATTTCCCGATGTGTTTCCTGATGAATTACCGGGTATGCCCTCAGAACGAGAAGTAGAATTTCGAATCGATCTTTTACCAGGAGCTAAACCAGTTGCAAAGGCACCTTATCGACTTGCACCCACAGAGATGAAGGAGTTAATGTCACAGCTGCAAGAACTGTTAGACAAAGGTTTTGTGCAGCCAAGTGTTTCACCCTGGGGAACTCCAATATTATTTGTAAAGAAGAAAGTCGGGAGTATGCGAATGTGCATAGACTATAGGGAGCTAAATAAACTTACAATAAAGAACAAATACCCTCTTCCTAGAATCGATGACTTGTGTGACCAACTACAGAGAACAAGTTGGTTCTCCAAAATTGACCTACGTTCGGGCTATCATCAGCTAAAGGAGAGAGAAGAAGACATATCAAAGACTGCATTCCAAACTCGATATGGACATTATAAGTTTTTGGTAATGTCGTTTGGTTTGACTAACGCCCCAGCAGCATTCATGGATCTCATGAATAGGGTATGTCGACCAATGCTTGACAGGTCAGTAATTGTGTTCATTGATGATATTTTGATATATTCAAAGAATGAACAGGACCACGCCTGCCACCTAAAAGAAGTTCTGGAAATGTTGAAAAGAGAGAAGCTGTATGCCAAATTCTCAAAATGTGCCTTTTGGTTAAGAGAAGTACAATTTCTTAGTCATGTAATCAATGCTAATGGAATCCTGTTTGATCCAAGTAAGATTGAGTCGGTGAAAAATGGAATCCGCCAAAGACACCCATTAAAGTTCGTAGATTTCTGGGTTTGGTAGGTTACTACCGACAATTCGTCCAAGATTTTTCCAAGATTGCTTCTGCCATGACCAAGTTAACCAAGAAGAAAGTAAAGTTTGAATAGGGTCCTAAACAACCAGATGCATTTGAAGAACTGAAGAGACTATTAACACAGCCCCAGTTCTATCATTACCTGATGGCACAAAAGACATGGTAATCTACTCTGATGCGTCATATCAGGGTTTGGGTTATGTTCTGATGCAGCAAGGCAAAGTTATTGCGTATGAATCACGACAATTAAAAATCCATGAAGCAAATTACCCAACACACGACTCGGAATTGGCCGCAGTCGTGTTTGCCCTAAAGATACGGAGGCACTTTTTGTATGGTGCCAAGTGCACCATTTACACTGATCATAAAAGTCTAAAGTATTTCTTTGAACAAAAAGACTTGGACATGAGACAACATAGATGGCTTGAGTTGATTAAGGATTGTGATTGTGAAATTCTATACCATCCAGGAAAGGCCAATGTAGTGGCCGGTGCGCTAAGTCGCAAGGGTGATTTTTCTCCAATACGGGTAAAATCTTATGCGTTGGTTATAACATCAGATTTTCTAAAGCAACTCAAAAATGCACAACAAGAAGCATTGAAAGAAGAGAATGTGATGAGTGAAAGAATTTTTGGTCTGATAACGAAGTTGATGAAAATGAGTTCGGAATCAAAACTTGTTACGCTAGAATGTGGGTACCTTGATATGGTGATATCAGATCAAGAATTCTCTACGAAGCACACAAGTCTCGATATTCAGTTCATCCAAGTACTACCAAAATGTTCCAAGATTTACGCAAGAATTACTGGTGGCTAGGAATGAAATTAAACATTTTACAATATGTTAACCGATGCCTGACTTGTTTACAAGCGAAAGCTGAGCATTAGAAGCCTCATGGCTATTTGCAGCCTCTGGAAGTTCCTGAATGGAAATGGGAGCACATAACCATGGATTTCATCACAAAGATACCATGTACAGCTAAACAACATGATTCCATATGGGTGATTGTGGACCGACTGACGAACAGTGCTCATTTCTTAGCAATACGTGAGACGTATTCCTCAGAAAAGCTATCAGAATTATTTGTGAAAGAAATTATTGCACGCCATGGAGTACCAATCTAGATTTTATCGGATCGGGATACGAGATTTACTTCCAGATTCTGGAAGAAATTCCATGAACAGATGGGGACGAGATTATGTTTAAGCACGGCATATCATCCACAAACGGATGGGCAGACAGAAAGAACGATAAAAACATTAGAAGATATGTTGCGTGCGTGTGTTATTGACTTTGGTGGTAATTGGGACGATCATTTACTGCTAGTCGAATTCTCGTATAATAACAGCTACCATGCTAGCATTGGAATGCCACCATATGAAATGCTATACGGGAGACGATGTCAAAATCCACTATGTTGGGGTGAAGTTGGGAAAAAAGACATGGGAACAAACCAGATGTAGAATTAATGGCCAATAGGCTCGCTCAAGTCAGAGCACGACTAAAAGCTGCCCAAGATTGTCATACGCAGACAAAAGAAGGAGACCAATTGAATTCAACGTTTGGGATCGTGTGTTATTAAAAGTATCCCATAGAAAGGTTTAATTCAATTTAGAAAGCGAGGAAAGTTAAGTCCAAGGTATATCGGACCATTTAAGATTTTGGATAAGATCGGTAAAGTTGCATACTGATTGGAACTGTCACACCCCGTGCTGGCGGGTTGGATCGACTTCCCCGTCGGGCGGAAGGTTCCCGGGGCGCGATATCGTGAGTGATAATCGGAATGATCAGATTGTTTACATTGCACATGATATATATATATGAATGAGAAACTGCTAAGTTAAAATAGAATTACAAAGTTAAATTGCATCAGTTAAGTTTATAATTTAACAATGTAAATCTACCATCACATCATAATTCTTCTATCTTGTATCTGCACAAGATATACAAAATAAATCTATAAATGATGCTTCAAAATATGCAGGTCCAAAAATGCTAGGTCCTCCTACTGAAATCCTAGCTCAAAAGCAATAAATGCTTAATTGACATGGTTGGTGAGTTCATATAGTTTTATAAAAATGAGTTTGAATAACCTGAATGACAACCTTAACCTCACCATTAACTACCTATACCATCCAGTTCAGTATGCTTATATATAGGGCATATGTAGGGTCGAACTTACCGCCCGCCCAGCCACCGTCCCACCACATACTAAACCACATGATATATTGTTCATGGCGATAATTAAGCATTTCATCCCACAACTTTGATTCCATAACATTTGATTCCATAGTATTTGATTACCCTTAAAAATGTTTACCTTGATCCCCCGAAATGACAACCTTAACCTCAACAACAACCACCTTTGCTATCCAATCAAGTATGCTTATATATAGGGCATATGTAGGGGACAAGCCCCAGCCACTGTCCCATCACATACCGGACTGCTTAGCATATTGTTGTTAATGATAATTAAGCGTTTCACTCCATTCACCTTTGATTTAGACTTTGATTTCAACAATTAGATTCACCTTTGATCTCTTGAGTTCACCATGTACTCATGATTACCCCAAAGCATTTGTAGAAATATAATATTAAATGGGTAATTAAATTAATAACTAAACATTTAAACACAACTAAGACATGATGATTGGGCCTTATTTGACTCAGTCAATTAGACTTAGTTGTTGGTGGTTGTCCAAGTTGTACCCTCTCACACGTGGCCCATATCAGGCATGACTCACAAGGAGTCTACCTGTGTGTGCCGGGAACTTAATGATGCCCATATCAGCTTGACCCACTAGTCTACTGTACATGCCGAGACTTTACGGATATCCTCTGATTCTTGATCGTCTGTGATTCTCTTGATTTTGTTTGATAGTTCACGTTATTGCCCATATAGCTTGACTACAAGAGTCTACTATTTATGCCGGGACTTTATGTGTGTTACACGTGGTCTTGATTTCTATACAACTGACATCCACCTTGACTCAAGCATTAATGATTTCATTAGATTTTAATGATTTCATTATTTCAATGATTCACACACAGTTCTGATTTCCTTGAGTCTCTTGATTTTGATCTTTAGAATTCCATGCTTTCACAATGATTATAGATTTATGAGTAGGATCCTTAGTTTACTGATCACACACTGGATTTGATTTCCATTGCTTTTGATCTTTAGCTTTTGTTCTTTTGATTCCACTTTGAATTTAGATTCTTGAATTTGAGCCTGATGGACTAAGGGTTTATTTAGAGTTTAGAATTAAGGTATTACTCATAAGAGTAACTTAATTAACTTGATAGTTA
Source organism: Mikania micrantha (assembly GCA_009363875.1). Taxonomy (NCBI): domain Eukaryota; kingdom Viridiplantae; phylum Streptophyta; class Magnoliopsida; order Asterales; family Asteraceae; genus Mikania; species Mikania micrantha. Next base: position 18,208 of record SZYD01000029.1, read on the forward strand.
GTTCTGCATAGCAATTACCTAGACAGGTGTCAAGGAGTATCAACAACATGTATAATAAGCAATTCATAACAAGTAAAAGCATTTACGTAAAACAATTTAAATAAAACAGTTTACGCATGCTTCTCAGCCCCGCGTTTGAAAACAAAATGTTTAGAAAAGGGGCAATGAACTCACCTGTGTTGTTGTGCAAATGATCTATCACAAAATGCGCGCTCGTTGCTGTAGCTTAGGTTTCTTCAGTTCCTGAGTTGTTTTAAAAGAATTCGAATACGATAAGTATACGTCTTAGTCGTCGTATCTAAGGTTTGGTCTCAATGTGCAACTAAGTGTCCTATGTTACTATCGTGCATCTAATATTTCATTTAACTAATCTAGCTTAATTACCCATTTTCAACCATTATCCCACAAATAAATCATTATAATTTCTAAATTAACATGTTTTTAATTTAATTCACTTTAAGCTAATTATATTTAAAATCATTTATTTTAATTCAATCAAGTTTATAAAACATCATCTTTTGTTACAGCATAATTAATTTTAACAGAGCTATAAATGTGATTATCATGATGGGCTTGGGTTAAGCCCATTGGGCCAACTAGGCCCATTGTTTGCCTTTGATTTTCAAACGATTTCAAATCAATATCTTTGAATAATATGACATAGACAATTAACTCATCTAGGTTAATTATCCGTCTTAATCTTTTCCTAACATTTAAGTGTTAATAACCATATCAACCCTCAATACTTTAGTTCATCATTATGATACTCATGATTCATTACAATTATGTTAAATTCACTTGGCTTTCATCATTTGGAAATATTAAGGTTTAAAATAACCCTTTTTATTCTAAACCCTATTTCATTGTTCTTTATTAATGATATCCTTAGTTTGTCAACCCTAGTATGATTTCCCATGCACTCACAATAGAATTTCCATTTTGTGCATGCACACACACGCCTACATAAGATTATTTCCCATGCATAAGGCCCTAGAACCAACATTTCTTTTTCATTAATAACTAAGTCTAGTGTGCAGGGGGATCAGCGAACCTATGGATATTAGGTTCGGCTAGATCAAGGCTTCCAGTCTCACTCCTAGGTTCGTTGCTATCTCAACAAGTTTTAAGTGTTCCAAGGTTCGGCTAAGCCAGCAGTTCAGTGAGGTTCGCTTTGTCTATGGTTCGGACATTCCCTTCAGGTTAGCTAAGTAAAGGTTCGCTCAATGGGAAAGGTTCGGCTCCAGGCACTATGTTGGGGACATCAGCTTCGCCTAGGGGAAAAAGGTTCGGCAGCTGTTAGGGTTCGGCCGCTAGGGAGGTTCGGCCAACAAAAATGGTTCGCTGACAAGGTTCGGTTGTGCATGCCCCTTTGGTTCGTCTGAGAGAAGGTTCGTCGGTTGGAACATGGTGGTTCGTGAGTCAGAGGGTTCGGCCAGGAGGGTTCGGCTAAAGGAGTTGGGTTGTGCAGCTGGTAGGGTTCGCATGATACCACCGAGGTAGGTTCGGCCAAGGAGTAGGGAGGTTCGGCCGAAGGTTCTCACGAACCCTGTAGCTGTTCGTGGATCACCATCCTCATCTGCTACCCTAGCTGATTACGGTTTCAGCCATGGTATCCTCTCACTTATCCTTTCTCGTTTAATCAAACCATAATCCTAATATTGTCCTACCACTTGTACCTATGTACACGTGAGGTGGTTAGAAGAAAACCAAGAATAAAAACCATAAATTTACCTCGAATTTGATGGATGAAAACCTAGATCCTTTGTACTTTCGTGATCTACGTGATGAGGTGGTCGTTTTGGCTCCAAGAACTCTTGAATCCAATGAGAATCCACCAAGAAATCTTAGAGAGAAGGTTGGGGATGATGCTAGAGAGAGAGAGACGAGTTTGATAGTGGAATTGGGTTGGTGGAGGTGGTTGTGGCATTGAAGGCTTCATTAAATGGTTTCCCCATACCAAATTACGTTCGATATTGCTCGGTTACGCGTAAAACGCTGGTTCTTCGAAATTTTCATAACAAAACGACGCGGTTTATAAAATAAGATTTATAAAATTATTTTAAGTGGTTATTCCTAGTAAATTAACTAAATATCTTTCATTTAATTTAAATTTCTAAAAATATTAAATTTACTGTTTAAATCGAATCGTACAGTCGTCGCGCGTATTCGTTCGAAACGTCATTCGTACGAACACGACGATAACTATACTATTCAATGTTGTTTTCTAATTATCGGATATCATTCAGAACGTTAAACTTTCAGATTTATTCGTACAGATCGTCACCAATACGAATAATCCGTCAATTTAGCATTCACGTAACGACATCCGTGTTGTTTTGTTCATTAAAGCCTCACATACATTTATACATAATAAAATCCTAACACATAATCACATGATGGTTCTGTAATGCCAGATAATTATCTGACTGATGAACCGTGTTTTCTGAGTTTTGTTTATCTGAAATGATTCTGAATTCACTGTTTGATAACATAAACTGATAATGATATATGATATGAATATGAATCACACTGAAATACTTATAGTTCGTACCTGATCACTGTTCATGGCACTGTTGAGATCACTGTTCCGGTACGATTCCGGCACTGATGTTACAGTCTCCCCTTCTTAGGTTTCGAGGACGAAACCTTCATTAAGGGGGGTAGAATTGTAACGTTCAGTCTTTCCGAAACCATGTAATAACTATTATTACAATGAAATGCTTCCAGTTGCTTAATACAAGTATTTTATGTAAGCTATGATAGACCAAACATATGCTATGTTACAGAAACCAATACAAGTAATTGAAAAACTGAGTAATGAGGTATGTAACACGAGTGAATAAATTAAGTTATAATAAATTTTAGGTCATCTAAAAGAAACATGAAAAATAAGTGAAAGCAGAATTAACAAACAATGCTCTCACTGAAAGTTATAGTAAGCCGAGGATACACCGTAATTATAAAATAACCCACATAATAAGTACACCCCTATGATAAATACTTGATATAGTTAGAAATACCATGGAAAATCGTGAACATGAGAAAAAACGGTGTGCAAAACGGAGTTCGTATGAAGCGAAAATCGCGAACACAAGTTCTTAATTAAACCGCGTGTATAAGAGCATTGACACGTGTCACAGTCTATTGCCATGTGTCCCAAGCCTTTGCCACTTGTCCCCAAGGCTGCCACGTGTCCGGGTGAGGTGTCGGCACCCCGTTCTCTCGATTTGCGTGCAAGTTCCTATAAATAGACGTCAAGAACTCGTTTCAACGTAATGCCACTTGACTCTAGCTCTATTCCACCAACAAATACACACTATTAACCACCAATTATGTTGAACAAATAGTATCTACATTATTAGAAAGTGCTCGGGATTTGTCAGGTCGTATAAGTGACACGTTGTTCGTATAGCTATAGTAGAAGTTTTGCTTTAGCAAAGGTGAGTTCTATGAGCCCTGTTTAACTGCTTTAAATACTTTGGGCTGATGTGTATGTTATATTGATAATATTTTGGTATATATGATGTTATATTGATGCCGGGATGTTTCCCGCTTATACCAATGTTAAGCCGGGATATTGCCGAATTTTCTGTACGTATTATGTTAAAGTATATAAGAGGCAACTCGAATATTTGTTTTGAAAAGAAGTTTACAAAAAGAGTTTTCAAGAGATTTAAATCTCATATACTTACAAAGACATGGTCCTAGTATACCGAAGGTGCGTAGTCATATGCTCCTTCGATATAACAGGATAGTGCCAGTGTATATGTTTGAGGTAAAAACAATGTTTCGAAAAAGAGTTTTTGCACTATGGTGTTGATTATAAAGTTTTTAAAAGAGTTTGAAAGCACCTACGGGTGAATAAAGTTTTGCAGAGTTACCTTCGGGTAAAACCTAGTTAGGTTTGGGTAAAACAGAGTTACCTTCGGGTAAACAGCACATTCGGGTAAAACAGAGCACCTTCTAGTGAACAGAGTTTTTAATGAATGCTTTGATATAATATGATATATGTATATTGATGCATGTTTTTATGAAATGTTTAGAAATATACGAATTGAAATAAAAGATGTTTATTAAACTTAGAACTCACCAGCTTAAGCTGACAATTTTTAGCATGCACATCAGATAGAATTGATGAAGCCTCAGCTAGTGGAGGCAAGAAACAGGTGGCGTAAGTGGCATTGGATGGTTGTTGGCTGCAAGTTTTGAAAATACTGGCATAGATGTAGATTTTGCAAAATAATAAATATGGTTGTGTAATGGATATGTAATCAGGTTTACTTATGTATAATATGTTTTATTTCCGCTACGATTGAGTTATCTCTTTTTAATCATTGCACTTATGAGTAAATCTGATGAAGTAACGTGTCTCGGGAGACGGGCGTTACATCCCTTGAGTTAGCGGTGTATGTGTGTTCAGGAACCTCGATGTCTTCATCTTCATCGGGAGTGATCCAGGTCTTTTGCACGGCTTTAGGAGTAGGCTTCCAGTCTTCCCTTTAATCAAACCAGCTTTCAATCACATTATCAAAGCCTGTCACCTCGCTTCCCAAAGCATCAACATAGTTGTGAGCATACAAGTAGTCAATGTATGAATCGATAAAGACACTTCCCAACAATATATCTTCGTGCTCATCCTCCTTAGATGATCCAAAGGAGGTGCCAGGAATCTCTTCAAGTTCTTGATCTAAGATAGCATCGAACGCCGACTCCATACTGATGTCTTTAAACATATCAGGAAAGCCTTCATTTATCACATCTTAGGCTAATCCTTCGAATGTTATGTCATCTGGAAGACTGTCAAGAAGGTAATCATCATAATCGTTAGTTGGCGTGCTTGACGTTGCATTTCCGTGATAATCTCCACCTTTATCTCTGTCACACCCCCAATATTTTTCCTACCCTTCGAGGGCGTGACGATTGGTCGATTTGTCTAGGATCGCAGTCTCCAGTCACACTTGCGTGATCTACATGTCCGTTTATATACGTAAATCCAATAATTTGGATAAAACAGTTATGTAAATCAGAGTTGCGAAAGCTAAGATAAATAGTTTTCAAAACATTACAAATTATAAGTTATGGAAGTGGTTTAAGTTGTCAAGTTATTACAATTAAAAGTTTAAAACATAAATAGTGAAGTGTTTCCAAATACCTAAGACACTATGTAGATGCATGCGACCCTGTCCTAGCATCATATTCCTAAGTTCGTACCTTAGTTAAATGAGAAAACATGCGTGTAAATGTCAACACAACGGTTGGTGAGAGCAAAAAGTTATAATAGCAGTAAACAGTAACTATAGTTATATCATATGTGGATTCGAAATCGAAGCAGACAGCATGCCTCCCACCATGTCCATCACACAAGACAATGGCAAATAGTGTTTGGTCAATTTTGCACCCATTCCCACCTCTAGTCGGGTTGGCCTCCTAGGTGAGATGGGTGGGGCTTGTCAGGACCAAATAGTACTATCCAGAATTACCACGCTATGCGCTCCGCGCTATTAACGGTCCGCGATGTCTTTGTGAGGACTTTGTTGAGATTGTGCCACACTTATATATAAGTGATAAAGCATCTCCAAATGTATCCAAAATGTGTTTGTTGTTTGGAAATAGTTTGTATGCAATTTTTTCTCCCCTCAAAGGTAGAAAATTGTCACACCCTCAAATTCCCACTTGTGGTGACAAACTGCTGGGTGTGACGTGTCCATGATCAAAGCTCAATTCATATAGAACGACTTTATATGTGTTGGAAAGTACACTTATTATAAAAACCAAAACCAAAATAGTTTGACAAAACATGCAGCGGAATATTATATTTTGTTTAAAGCGGTGGAAATAAATGTTAGTGCAGCGGAAAAGTAAACTATCAGACACTACATTGTTTGTTAAGACACAATGAAATAAAAGTTGTGTGTTTAAAAGAGATAATATGCAATGCATGTAGGACTTGTGCTCGTTCCCCTACGTTCATTCCTGATCCATGTGCTAACTAGTTACCTAAGGATACATGTTAAGAAAAAGTGTCAACACATGGTTGGTTAGTTCACAGGTTTTGATAAACAGTAAACATAAGAAAAATAATGTTTGTCATGTGTCATGCTGTTTATTAATGTTTGTCGAGCCCTAGGCTCCAAGTGTCAGTTGCATCTCTACCGAACTAGACTTGTTTGCTCTTGCCTCCGCCATGTCTATAATAAAAACAATGGCGCGATGGGTCAAGATTACACGCATCCGGACATCCAATCAGTATTGGTGCTGCGTGGGGTTCATCACACCCAATAGTACTATCTAAACTCACCTCGTTGTATACACATTAACGGTAAGACTATGCGAGGACTTTGTTATGATACACAACACTTAATGTTTGTTCCCGATAAACCAGCATACACAAAATGTTCGTACAAAATAGTTTGACTCTAACAACATGTGTTCTCCCCCTAGTTTGAAAGCTTGTAAAACAATTTAAGAAGGCGTCGTAAACTCACCTGAGTGTGCGCGTTTAGATAATTACGAAGTAGTATGATGTGCCTGCTACCGGTTACCTATATCGCATAGTGTACATAAGTTCGTGATCGGGTTCATGTACGTGCTCTACAAATCAAAGTTGTTATGTTCGTTCATGTTCGATCATGTTTGTCCGTGTTTGACGAAGTTTGACCATTTTTGACCGTGTTTGACCGTTTCAATTCAACGACCCGTTGGTGACCCGTGTGTTCGTTATAGTTCGTTTAATGATTGTTATCATTGACGTATAGCATGTAAACACGTATGTCATGATGGAAGTAAGTTTCCATTTTTAGTACGTTTTCATCAAGTTTCATTTTAACAATTCCTAGCATGCTCATTAAACTTAAGTGATCACGTTAACACATTGTTACACATTGTCAAATAAGCACAAAATTCGTTTTTTAGTAAATAAAGTTAATAAATATAGAAATTTTCTATATTTAATAGGTTTAACAATGAAAATCATACAACAACTTCACATAGCATCACAATAGAGCATTTCAAGTCATTTATCATTATCAAAACTAGTCTAATAGCTTGTACATGAATATCCCCAATTTAAGGTTTCCTAAAATGGCAAGTTCTCAAATAAACTCATTTTATTTAAAATTCAACATTTCAAATAGTATCACATAAACATTATCATGTCAAAACACTTATTCATATTTAACATCATCATGCATGTTATGACCTTGACTCATAAAGTTTCTATAAATAGAAACTTATGAACAAAATTACCCATTTCAACAAATATGACCAACCTACTTGTTACTAATCTCATTATCGACCACAAATCATTGTTTGAACATAACTATTTCGTTAAAATCACCATTTATCATTATTTAGTGTATCAAAAGTTACTATTTTTAGTAACTATGCCCAAATAATCACTAACATCATTAAATCTAATGTACCAATCTCTCGATATCATCAACAATATCAAAATCATATCCAAAATGTATGGGAACTTCATAGATTTCACATGCATGTAAACAAAAGTTACTATTATTGGAAATAATCACAAATATCACAAGTATGACTTCAAATTCCCAATAGATCTTTGTAATGATTCAAATCAATCATCTAAACACAAATCACATATTCATTGATGTATAAATTCAAGCATGCATCATTTATAGCCTTGCATGTGAGATTTAGTGGGTGCATGTGTGATCTAAGAGTGTTTTACTGCAATAGAGCATTCAAGACTACCTTTGGAAACCCAAGAAGGGTGCCATGCTATCAACAAGCTCTAGATGTGGCTGATATTTGCTCCACAGCAGGTGCATGATGTTGGTAGGAGCTAAGAAGTCCTCCTAAGCTCCTTTGGATCTTCAAATCTTCACGGGAAGCTTCAAGAACAGCCCCAAATCCCTTCTGGAGGTGTGTGGTAATGTTAACAGAGGTTATGGGTCGTGAGAAAGCTATGAGTTCGAGTGGGAATGGATAGGAAATGTTCTGAGCTGAAATGACTTGGGTTTTATAAAGTTTCTGTGAACTGGGGTCTTCGATACATGAAATACGTTGTGCACACTGCTTAGCTTGTTTGGTAGGTTTAGTTCATAGGCTACAGGCCCTATTCGCTTGACGATCTCGATGGTCTGATGTAACGAGGATTCAACATTCCTCGTTTCCCGAATCGGATGACTCTCTTCCAAGGCGAGACCTTAAGAAGCACTATGTCTCCCACCTGAGATTCCAAAGGCTTGCGCCTTTTGTCGGCATAGCTTTTCTGCCTGCCCCAACCTGCTGCCATTCGATTGTGTATCTGCACGATCTCCTCGGTAGTCTCGTGCACAAGTTCAGGACCAGTCAATTGGCTTTCACGAAATTCCGCCCAACAAATGGGTGATCGGCACTTACGCCCGTAAAGTGCTTCGAACGGCGCAGCTTTGATGCTAGTATGGTAACTGTTGTTTTAGTAGAACTCAACCAACGGTAGGTGAGTCTCCCAGCTACTGCCGAAATCAATTGCACATGCCCGAAACATGTCTTCCAATGTCTGAATCGTCCGTTCACTCTGCCCATCAATCTGCGGGTGGTAGGCAGTGCTCATATCCAATCTCGTACCCAATGCCTTATGTAAAGACTTCCAAAAATGTGCCGTAAATCGGCTGTCACGATAAGAGATTATCGAGATTGGCACTCCGTGTCGGGTGACCACTTCCTTTAGATAAATGCGAGTCAATTTATCTAACTTGTCGATTTCTTTGATAGGTAGGAAGTGTGCAGACTTTGTAACTTGGTCTACGATCACCCAGATGGTATCGCAACCACTTGCTGTCTTGGGTAGCTTCGTGATAAAGTCCATGGAAATCTGCTCTCATTTCCATACTGGTATGTTAAAGTAGTCCCAAGGGTTTTTGATATTCGACCTTAACCTTTGAACAAGTCAAGCACTTGCTCACGTAAGTCGCAATCTCCGACTTCATGTTCGGCCACCAATATGTTGTCTTCAGGTCGTGGTACATCTTATCAGAACCAAGATGTACTGAGTATCTACTCTTGTAAGCTTCATCCATCACTACTCCTCTTAGTCCTCCGTAGTGTGTAATCCAGATTCGGTCCATAAAGTCGTCAGTCTTCAGCTCTAGTTGTTTATCCATGCCGCGCAAGGATTCGTGAGTGAGGTTCTCAACATTTAGTGATTCTTTTTGAGCATCCCGAATCTGATTGGGTAGCTCAGAATGTATAGTGAGTTGTAGGGAACGCACGCGTTTCGTTGTTTCCTTCTGGTTCAATGTGTCAGCTACTACGTTAGCTTTTCTGGGATGGTACTTGATAGTGCAATCATAATATCCTAAGAGTTCAACTCATATTCATTGCCTCATGTTTAGCTCCTTCTGATCTAAGATGTGTTGTAGGCTCTTATGATCGGTAAATATAGTGCATTTCATGTCGTACAGGTAGTGTTGCCAGATCTTCAATGCAAACACTACAGCTTCCAACTCCAAATCGTGAGTTGTGTAGTTCTTCTCGTGAACCTTCAATTGTCGTGAGGCATAGGCGATGACTTTCTCGCGTTGCATCAACACGCAACCGAGTCCTTGTTTTGAAGCGTCACAATAGACTACGAAATCATCACATCCCTCTAGTAGGGATAAAATCGGTGCACTGCACAATTTCTTCTTCAGTAAGTTGAATGAAGACTCCTATTTCTCTCCCCATTCTAATTTCTTGTCTTTGTGTTTCAGGGAGGTTAGTGATTGGGAGATCTTCAAGAATCTCTCGATAAACCGCCTGTATTACCCTGCCAATCCTAGGAATTGTCGCACCTCTGTCAGAGTCTTTGGTGCTTCCCAGATTTTGATGGCTTCAATATTGGCTGGGTCTACGTGTATTCCCTTCTCATTAACCACGTGTCCAAGAAAGTAGACTTAACGAATCCAAAAAACACATTTGGGGAAGTTCTAGTTGCTCGGTCTTCAGTAATTCCAAGACAAGTCTCAGGTGTTCAGCATGCTCTTCCTGACTCTTGGAGTAGATCAGGATATCCTCAATAAACACTATTATGAATTTTTTGAGATATGGTTTACACACGCGATTCATGAGATCCATGAATATAGCCGGTGCATTGGTCCGTACGAAGGGCTGGACCAAAAATTCGTAATGTCCATAGCGTGTTCTAAAGGTTGTCTTAGGGATCTCATATTTCTTGTATCCTCAATTGATGGTAACCCGATCTCAAATCGATTTTCAAATAGTAGGTTGACCCTTGTAGTTGATCGAATAAATCGTCTATTCGAGGGAGTGGGTATCGATTCTTGATCGTCACCTTGTTCAACTCTTTGTAGTCGATGCACGTTTGAAAGGATCCATCTTTCTTCTTCACAAATAGGACCGGTGCTCCCCATGGCGAGAAGCTCTGTCTAATAAATCACTTGTCTAACAACTCTTGTAGTTGGTTAGATAACTCATGCATCTCCGTTGGTGCCAGTCGGTACGCTGTTTTCGCAATCGGTGCGGCTCCTGGTGTGAGATCTATCTGGAACTCAATATGTCGCCTCGGTGGTAGTCCAGGTAGATCTTCAGGAAAGACTTCAGGGAAATCACGGATCGATGTCCTCGATCTTTCTCTCCTTCTTTGGTTGTTCTATGATAAGGGCTAGTATCGCCGGATATCCTTTCTGCACATACTTGCTAACCTTCATGCAAGACATGATGTTCGGCAGCGTGATTCGGACGATCTTCTCATTGTACACAATCTCTGCTTGCGTTGCGGATAGCCAGTCCATTCCAACCACCACATCGAAGCTCCCTAAAGTTATTGGCATAAGATTGATTTCGAGATCGTGATCCGCCAGTAGCATGACGCATCCTCGAAATATGTGTTGCGTTTATATCACCTTGTCGTCAGCTAACTCTACGGTATACTTATAATCTAGTGGTGTTGGGGTAATATTAAGCAGTTGGCTAAATTCGCTAGATACGAAACTCCTATTGGCACCTATATCAAATAATATACTACCATAGACATTATTTAAAAGAAACGTACCGATCACGATATTCGGATCATCCTTGGCTTCTCCCAAGCCAATTACGAATGCACGATCTTCGCCGCGCCTCCCCCATATTTCTTCAATTGTGGGAAATCCCTACGCATGTGCCCCGATTTGCCACATTCATAAAACCCCCTGATGGTGTTTTGGTTGTTGTTGTTGATGTTGTTGTTTTGGATTGGTTTGCTCTTGCAATCCCTGGCCATATGACCATGCCTTCCACACTTCAGGCATTGGTAGCGCTCGCACTGGCCGTAGGGGTGATACGAGCATCGGTTTGTAACATCTGTGCCGGAATCGTTACCGGAACAGTAATCTGTACAGTAACGTGTACAGTAACTCAAGTACAAACTATGTAAACTAGGTAGAAACTAGTGACACTTGATGCTAAACATAAACTATTACACGATGTTTCTGAAATTCTGATTTAAACCTTATGGGTTAAACACTCAGAAACACATCAGACAACCATGAACAGATGCATACATGCTTGACTTTGTATTATTAGGTTTAAACGTATGTGAGGATAACCAGAACAAAACTATAACAGCTGCTGTTACAGAATGCTAAACCGACGAACTATTCGTATAGGTGACGATCTGTACGAATAGATCTGATAGTTTAATGATCTGAAACGATGACTGAAAAGTAGAAAACAAAATAAGAAAATGAAACGTATGATCGTGTTCGTACAGTTAGCGCTCTGTACGAAAATGCGCGTAAGTAACGTTTCCTGACGAAACGAAAACGAAGACGATTCAAACGACAATAAATTTAAGGAAATATAATATTTCCTGTTTTTACAATTTTGAAACTCATCAGAAATAAATTTAAAAGAAACAATTTAAAATACATAAATTTGCGAAACAGTTAACGTAGCGGGTAAAAATAATAAATTACGATAAATAATTCAAGAAATTTAATATTTAATATTTATTAGGAATTACAACCTTTAAAATAATTTAAATTAAAACCCTTTTATTTAAATTGATAAAAACGCGCGTTACGATCCGGAAACGCAACGAAAATACGAACCGAGCAACCGAAACGAACCCGAATACCTTCGGAGTATATAAACGTTGAAAGAACACTTTTCTTTCATTTTTACACATCTCACTCTCTCTCTAGCTCTCATTCTCGTCATATCTCTCTCTCTCTCTAAGATCTTCTCTTCAACCTTCAAGATCAAGCCCATTTCTTGGTGAAATCGTGAGTTCTTGGTGTCCACGCAAAGCTCTCGACTCCCTCTACACGAAAGTACAATCGATCTGTGGATTTGTCCAGCCAACCTCGAGGTATGAAGCTTTGAAACTCACAAAAAAATTAGGGTTTTTCATGGTTTTTTTGTTTGTTCGAACACCACCATTAAAAACCGACCATACGTCCTAACTTTCGAACCCACCCCGTCTCGAGAACTCATTTGGGTGTAACAACAACATGGGAGAGATAGAATCGATGTTTTGAAGCTGCAGGACGGTGATAATGCACAGGTTCGTGGCTCTTGCATGGAGCCGAACCTGTTAACACAGCCACAGCCGAACCTTTCTGATCGTATGCTGGGACCGAACCTTTAGGCTGGCAGCGAACCCTCCCCCTTTCACAAACCTGCATGTGTATCCACGAACCCTATGGTTGAACCTCTACCCCGCGAACCATTTAGTGACAGCCGAACCTAGTACTTACTGACGAACCTGAGTCCTTTAGTTTAGCCAAACCCATGCGGCGAACCCTGGATGCATCAACCATGCTTGATCAGCCGAACCAAGTAGGGCCGAACCCCATGTTACAAGCGAACCTTTACGTGGACAAAGCTGGCCGAACCCTCTTAACTCAAACGAACCTACACCCTTAGGGACGAACCTAGCCTCGTCTTGTACCAAAGCCGAACCTCGGTCGAGGAAAACGAATAGGTTCGCTGGAATGTGGAGTTGATATCCATTTGGAACAGGTTGCCATGATCCAGCTACCCACACCATCGGCCCAACCATAGCCCAACACAGCCCAACCGATTCCTTGGCCCAACATCATCCCTTCAGCCCGTGTGACCACTCGGCCCAATCCATATGTCTAACCCATTTCATTCTAGGCGGGCCACTCACCTACAAGCTCTAGGCCCAACAGCCTATTCTCGGCCCATATGTGTGTGTGTTAATCGGCCCATGTGTTGTAATGGCCCAAAATTATCGAGTTTGGCCCATTGGGGATGAAATTGTCCCGAGGCTTGACTCACACTTGGCCCATTTAACTTGATTCGGCCCCCATAACTCATAAGGCCCAATGACCCTACTATTCGGCCCATGTACCTACACCTAGGTCTAAGATCTTAGTTGGGCCCAAAACCCTATAATTAGGCCCAAGATCACTAAATTTGGCCCAACTAATAATGAGATCAACAATCACTTTGGAAAGCCATTAAAGAACTTAGATAAACTTATTGTGTCATATTATTACAAAGGTGGCATGGTTTAGGTTAATTCCATAAAAGCCAAAGCATTTTATTTAAACTATGGGAACAAAGAGTTTTAAATTGTCAAAACTAGTGAAACGATAAGGACACATACTAGCCTACAAGAGGCTAAGGTTCATTAACTTGAATCAAGGACTTTGGGCTACATACTTGAAACCTAAAATGACATGACATTGAATTAAGTTGAACATAAAACCATAGTCAACAAACGAGGGCCGAATCCTGAACAAGACTTACGAGTGTTAGCAAAAGATTATAGCTACCACATACATACACACAAATACAACACCATTTATACTTATAAGTTACAAACCACGTGAAATCAATACAGTAACTTGAAAACAACAACAAATATTACAATGAGTGCGTGCATCATTGTATTTACATATTCAACCACTTCAAATACCAGGTGAGTTCATTTGTCCCTTTTCAAACCTTTGGTTTTAACTCGAGACTGAGAAGCATGTTAAACATTTTATTAAACTATTGAAATGTTATTTAATGCTTTTAAACTTATACATGATGCTTACTATAAGACTTATGCTTGGAAACTAGTATACTTTGAGAAGCTTTAAATTTGATGCTTATTCTATAAACTAGAAGCTTAAACTATATACTTGAGGTTTACACTATGGACTTGAAGTCTAACCATTAGGCTACACATTTATGATATAAACTTAATACTTAAACTTTGAGCTAAATACTTATGCTTAAAGCTATGTGCTTAAACTATACATTTGATGTTTAAATTATAAACTTTATGTTTAAACTACATACTCAATGTTAAGGCTTAGAGAATACTTATACTAAAAACTAATACTCTATATAATTATTTCAGAAAAGTTAATGTTCTACACTCTTAGTAAAGTGTTAAACTGCTTTACACTTACAACTAATTTCTTAAATTTAACTTGAAAAATGATATGTTTAGAAATACTTGTATACGTGAGATACATGAAAATACATGAAGGCTTGATATACTTGGAACACTTGAAATACGTGAATACTTGTTATACTTAGAATACCTGAAAACACGTGAACACTTGATACACTTGGGATACTTGAATAATTGAATGCATGATATACTTGAGATAAATGAACACTTGGAATTCTTGATGCTTGAACACTCGGAATGCTTGAAGCATTGGGATGCTTAAACAAAAGACTGATTGACCGCCACGTCTTGACCTGTGTGTCAACCCCTACTAGTCATCAGTGAGACTATGTGAATGCAATAAACTTGTATGCTAAAGCTATAGGACATTGTAAGACAGAATATTGGCCGCCGCGTGTTGACCTGTGTGTCAACCCCTACTAGTCATCAGTGTTCTTCTTTGTCAGAGTCATGTAAGACAGACTGATTGGCCGCCGTGTGTTGACCTGTGTGTCAACCCCTACTAGTCATTCAGTGTTCTTGATTCATCCATGGTTATGACAAGTGACTACAATGATTGGGTTCTTCTAGTTGACTTTGTGTTAACTTGAAGGTTCCTCTATCATAACATGTCACGAGTCATATATAGGATCATTATGGATGGATGTTGAACTCCTTAGGGTTTACAGCTGTCCATAATGTGGTGCCTCTTAAACTTAATGCTTATATGTTGTGGAATCAATAGTGTGGAATGAAACGCTTAATTATCATTAACAAACAAGATGTTATGCAGCCCGGTATGTGGTGGGATGGTGGCTGGGGCTTTTCCCCTACATATGCCCTATATATAAGCATACTTGGTTGGTTAACATGGTTGTTAATGAAGTTAAGGTTGTCATTTTGGGGGAAACAAAGTAAACATGGGCAGGGAGAAACAAATGTTAAGAATCATATGTCATGGAATCAAAGTAGTGGAATGGAATGGTTAATTATCATTAACAACAATATGTTAAGCAGCCCGGTATGTGGTGGGACGGTGGCTGGGGCTTGTCCCCTACATATGCCCTATATATAAGCATACTTGGTTGGATAGCATAGGTGGTTGTTAGTGAGGTTAAGGTTGTCATTCAGGGAATCAAGGTAAACAATTACAGGGTATCGAATTCAAAGAATCAAACGTTATGGAATCAAACATGTAGA
>SZYD01000030.1:0-42704 GCA_009363875.1 Mikania micrantha
TGAAGGTGAAGGTGATTGATGCTTGGTGCTTTTGAATCTTTTTTCTTTACTTTTTTTTTAATCGATTTTTTGTAGCATAATTATAATAATTAATTTGATAAAGAGAATCACCCCTTTGAGCTCACACTTTATGAACTGTGATTGAAATTGTGTTTGATTAAACTTATGGTACCCAATTATGCTTGAAAAACTGTTATTAAAAAAAAAATAGTTTATTTAAATTTTAATCAATTTAGCAGCTTGCAGCGTTTAAAAAACAAACAGTCTGCTTCTTGCAGACTGCAGACCTTTGGTAACTCTTCTCTGCAGATGTCTGCAGATGTGGTCCGCAGACTGCAGACATTTACCTTTAAAAAAACAAACAGCACCTTATTATTTCATTTAATTATCAGATATATGTTACAAATATGATATTGTAAAATGTGTTTTTGTTTTTCATGTACGAGGATCTTGAAGAAACAAAAACGGTTCAAACAGAGTTAAAAATAATTAAAATATCAATGTCAAAGTTGTATGTTTTGAGCGTTAATTTTGTGATACATGCGGGAATGGATTTCCACATTAAAATAATAAAAATTCGTTGTTTATAAGTAGGAGCGTTTATAGACATATCCAGTGACAGAGGGGATGCGAAGCATCAAAACGTGTTCGCATCCGAGGTGAGGTGGACGTAACATGACGTTTGATTGCACACTTTGCAAATGTTTTTTATCCTCTTGAGAGTTGCTTTTACTATTTTTGACCCAATTCGGGTTTGACCAGTCTGCGTGAATTTTAAATCAAGAGTCGAAACAACCAATAACGCTAGACTTTATTACTTTAATTCGCTAGTTTTCAAATGATTTAAATTTTGGGCGTTTTCAGACATTAATGTCATTTTTTTTTTTGAATAGTCAATCATAGTACAAATACAAGATTTCAATTGTCTTGTTGGTTAGCATAGAAACAAATTCTCTCAAACTCTCAAACAAAACAAACGATCTTCTACGCACTTGTTTTTTCAAGAATTCTTTCAGATTAAGGTTAATTCCGACAATGCACTTGCTATTACTGTTGTACCTAGAGAGACGATGAGTTCACTTGTATGGACCGAAATCTGTGTAAATGACATTTGTAGTCTGTTGAGCATAAAGACTCAGTCACCAAATCAAGAACAATAAATTTATATTCTAGTTTCATTTTGTAAACGGTTGTACTACATAAAGAATGTAATGTAATAGTTGAGGTTTGGAGACACTCAATCCCCTTGGTGTAAAATCACTTTTATAAATATGTCACTAATCTAAATCTTGTTCATAGATCCTGTCCTATTATTACAAGAAAGAAAAAAAAAATCAAAGCGTGACAAACGATTATGATCATTGAAGTTTGGAGCCTATAGAGAACACGAAAACAAGAAGGTGTTCAATGGTTGGAATCAAAATGCTATCAAGATTGTGAAAGAGATGAAAGTTTTCGTTTTTTTTGTGATCGAATCTGAAACCGAGCTAAACTTAATGGTATAGATTGGAGATCTTGGAGTTGTTTTAGTTTCATGATCAAGTTGTAATCCGAAGCTATAATTTGTGATGTATTGTAACATGGGTGGCATGTATTTTCAAACATCTTGCTTGTTTTGTTACATTAGTAAATTTTCTATTGTTAAAAAGTTAATGAAATTTTATATCATTGAGAAAAAAAAATATAAAAATTAAAGTTTCAATAACTTTATATAATTAGAAAAACAATAAAACATTAGACCACAAATGACTTTTGGGTACACTTCTATCGTCTCCAATCATGTTATTAATTATCATGCATGCATGTATTATAATGTTATTTTTATGCTCCAAGCTCTTGATACCATAATACAATTGTTCATCAAATTTAAAAGTAGTGGCGTAGCTTCAAAAATATGTCCAAGGGGGCCGAAAGTTATAGGCCAAATTTTTTTTCTTATTGTTGTGTTTCGTGCTAAAAATTCGGTTCGGCAAATGATAATTAAGGTCGGGTCAAACAATTTAAAATTTAATATATCAAATATCTGTTTCGCTCAAAAAAATAAATATGTGTGTATCAAACAAGACATAAAATGTTTAAGACGAAAATGTGAGTACCCGGAAGAAAAATCACAATTTGGCGCGGCAAAAATGTTTGGGCCGGCTAAGTTGGTGGATTTCCTTTTTTACATAAGCTTAATGGGTAATGTTCAATAGTTAAGGTCCATTTATTTTTTAGGCCTAAAACAAACTTTAAACTCAAGATCGGCTAAAGAATGAGATAACAACCGACAATGTAAACTCTTAAACGTAATGTTAAACTTACAATATTAGTTCAACTTTATTATTTTTTAAAGTGCAAGAGGGGGCCTAAGAAATTTTAGGAAGAAAAACCAAAGGGACCGGACTCAACACCTATAAAATTTTCCGTCCGAAAACTATTATATCAAGGATTCTGACAAGAAAAATGGCGGGGACCGGGGCACCCCGGCCCCTTAAACCCTCCGCCAGTGCTTAAAAGGACACCATAGGCTCTCTTGACATCCTTTCTTACGTACTTTTGTTTTTGTTTGAATGTTATTATCTTCTCACCTTATGGATGTGTTTAAAAAATCTTTTAATACAATAACTCATTCAATAGAAGAGGGTTCCATAGAAACCTTTTAATAGTTTAAATTTATGCATTTTCCGCTCTGTCGTATAATTTTATGTGTTGTTCGTCCAAAAATTTAATACATGTTGAGTTCAACCCCTAGATTTATGAGTTCGGCCCACAGTCCCCCTGTGTATCGATCCAAGCTCCATTACGCCTTTAGCATAATTGTCATTTTCATGATCATATCTTGTATATTGACCTTTTCAAGCAATATGACAAATCTTTCAAGCCTAATCCTTGTAGTCAATGCCTTCTAGCATTCTTGAAATCCGATGTTTAGGTGATTATCTGTTTACTAATTAAATATTGTTATGAGAACTTTATACAAAACTTTTGAGACATTCTGCGTATAAAGACGTGATTTAAATGAAAATTAGCAGGCTAAGTTACGTGTTTTGTATCTAATGTATTTATATTCAGATGATATTAAAACAATATATTTTAAATTTCATTTAAAAAACAAAATATATACATTTCGAATGGGTTTATTTAACGGCGTCAAGTTTGTTTGGAATCGAGTTGTGTAAAAAATAATACATTTTGATTTGATGGTATAAATTTGAGTTTATTAGGAAGTGAGTTCAATCGTTAACAGTGTAAGTCACACAACAAATGCTCATGTAAATAAAATCAAATTCTTGTTCAGAATCATTTTACAACAACGAAGCTTATGTTTCTAGTTAGATACTTGACTAGAAAATTTTCAGCATTGTAACCAAGTTTACGGCAACGTCTCAAGGTTGGGTATGATCAGCCCCTTAGGGTGGTCAGAGTGACATCATAGTATGATAGAAACGTAAGAGATTCTTAGTTTATAAGAAAACATTCATCCTTCAACATCAACGTTTTTTGGGCGCATTGATTGTGCATGAGAGAAGAAATTCACAATGTAGCATGCTCTTGTGCCAACAATCTAGGGATGAGTGACTTTTATAGAAGGTTTTCATTTAAGCAATGAAAAACAAATCCGTAAACTTCGATTGAACATAGCGGACAACATTTGTGATAAACAAGTTTAAATGCTACAATGTCAACATCTTTGGTTCCCGGCCCAACTAGTCTGACTAGTGTTAGTCATGAACACGTGCTAAACGTGTAATTTTTTAAATGTATAAACCAAAACCGTAATACACACAGCTTATTGCTTCTAATTATTATAAAAAAAAAAAAAAACAAGGCAATAATTGCGATTTTTGTGTTTCAGCCCTTTCAAACATTTTTATCCTTTATACATTAACATTCATTCTAATTTGATTTTTTTTTATTATTTTTAATTAAATTACTACATGGAATGAAATTCTGTCGCATGTTCATAGGTGAATTGCTTACTTACAAGTAACTTTAACATAGAACTAAATTAATGTTTTTTAATAACAACATATTTAGTCCCAAACTAATTTTATTTAAAACTCATCCTGACCCGAACAAATTCTGGCAAGTTACCCAACCCAACCCGCATATTTTGTCAAGCATAATTCTACCCACAATCATCATGTCAAAGTGAGATTCTATTTGATGGAGCTTTATGTATCTTAGAGAGAAGATTTATGTTCAATTTCTAGAAATGAGTATGGTATAGTTGAAGATTAAATTAGTAAGAAAAATTAGTTTGTTAATAAAGGAAAACGACAAAGCAGTCCCTTTTCTTAAATGAATGTCGCCCCAAAGACAAACTACATAGCAATTAGATGTAGACCAAGGCACCAAGCTATAATCAAGCTATATACATTTATAGTTACTTTTATATATTTTTACAATTATAATTTATATAACATATATTATTTAATAAGCTCGAGCTTTTAACAAGCTGATCTCTACTTGTTTAGACTCATAGCTAAGCAAAGCACTAAATTAGTAGGGAAAAAAAAGTGGCATTTTAATCAAAAAATTATCTAATAAAAAAAATCAAGATACAGAAAATTGTTTTCCACTTAAACCGATTAAAATATCCACACAAAAGAAATCTAAAAAACGAAGATTTTCATCAGCTTGTCATAAATTTTTATCTAATATTAAACTCTAAAAACGTCTTTTATCAATTTTTGCATAATTTTTTATGTTAAACAATTGACAAAATACTCATTCCTCTCACTGACATTAAATACTGAAAATACACGCATTTAACTTGTACACACACTGCTAACCCAAGAGCAGAAGATGATGATGTACCTTCTGTTCATAATGCTGTGATAAATCTCATGATCTTAGCTTGTGCTTTCTCTTTCTCGTCTGGACCGTCCAGATCACCAATATTGTCATGATATTCCTATACATATTCCCCAACATAAACATGTGTTAGTAGGTGATTAGATTATAAACAAACAACTTAGTAAGTAATAATTCAAAATTATATAAAACAAAAGATTTTCATTTCTTTAGTACAATAAAAAGTTCATAAATATAATCCCAGTTGAAGAGTCGTGGCAAAATGTTATATAATACCTGAAGCACATTCTTGACATCGTTTTTAGTTAGCTTTTGTTGCTTAAGTAATAACTCGATTCTTGCTCTTATCCGAGGATGCCTGCAATGTTGTGGTTCAAGTGAAAAAAAATCTTTAGCAGAAGAATTCTGAAAAACAAAAAACAAATAATAATAATAATAATAATAACAACTAAATAAATAAATACATAAAATTCAGAGATCTGCAAAACAACTTACTCGGAGGTCCAAAGATGACCTAAAATAACCGCAATTAACTGTACCATCACAAAGGGAAGAAATTAAAATATCACAAAATTAGTCCATACCATACTACCCTAACAAGGTTTTAAAAAATCCTGAAGGAGAATAAACAAATAATCGGTATGAGAACAGAGACTGGTCTTGTTAACAACAAAAGTCAAACAGTCAACTACTAACCTGAAGAGAATAGAGTCCAGATTCTAGCTTTCTATTGTACTTTTCTTCTTCATCCATCTGCAACAGTAAAATAATAACCATTAATCACAGCAACAATATATTGTCAAGAGAAAATGAGTAAGAAAATTAAACCTCTAGATCATCAAGTTCAATGTCGTTCAGTCTTTCAGATTCTTCTTTCACTCTATTTGAATATCTAAAAAGAAAATTTAGGGCAAAAGAATACAATTTAAATAAGTCTCATCTTATGTTGCTAGTGAGATGAAAAATAAAACACAATAATTACCTCATGTAAAGCTCCATAAGCCGGTCTATCTTTTCAAACTCATTTTCCACAAATTTGCTCAGTAGTCTTTCCCTTCTTGAACCCTTCAAGATTCCACCTGTTTGGTATTGTGTTTTGCAAATGATTATTAAATCATTGCTTTTTCAAGTTTTATATATTCAGTTTCTAACAATTGGATATAGGGAAATTGATTTTGTTTGTCTAATAATCGTCAAATAATCAGTTCCAGTGTTGCTGTCAAAAAATAGATTTTAATTATCTGATTATTCAGGGTTCATTTTCTTATAAAACGTTAAATCATCAAAATTTGCAAACACTCGAACAACTAATTATCTAATTATCAGATTATCACTAGTTCAAACAGCAACATCATATTCAAACACCATCTCCAATAACCATTTTGTTACAAACAATTATTCAATTTTGACTAACCGTTATGTCAAACACCCATATATAAGCTAAAATGACTCAGAAAACAAAAACATAACCATATGCTTCATTATCAATATAAAGAAACTATAGTTACAATGAAGAAAACTATAAGAAATACGATACATAATTTTAAGTGATCGTCAAAAACCTACAACTTTCACCAAAATTGCAGTGAAGTCATTAAACAAATTTTCAGGTTGATACATTCATAAAAGCTTATTTATTTTCAAATGTATATATCATAGAACAATGAGTAGGTTACATGTGATTTTGTGAGTGAACACCAGTACACCACATGTGCAGAAGTAAGACTTAACTGTTTATCAATGAGCGTAAATATTGTTTCTTTGAACAAGAAACAAATTAAAATGCCTCGTGAGAACCAGCATGTAAAAATTTACTTTCGAGTTTAACAAAAAATATTGAAGAACCTAATCAACCAAAACATCTGTCTAAGACAGTAAGACTTAACCTTTGTTTTTTAACAAAGTATGTAAAGTTATCTTTTTGTGATGATAACCCCATATGTATATCATAGTTATAACCTCACACAGAATACCAACTGCAAAAGGGCATGGTCAGCAAAATCTTATAAACCAGTGAATCTATAAATTATTAATTAATTTGTACATCTATAGTTAGGTTTTGGCATTTTGTGTTAGTTTAAACTTGTAAATTGTAATTAAGTAAAAGAGAAGGGTTTAGTTTTATTATTTTGGTGTATGTTTATCTAGTTCTAGATTCTTGTTTTTTAGTTAAAGGTTTTATCTTTTGTTTATGGCTATATAAGCCGAGGTTTGTTTAAGATTTTTATTTTAATTTTAATAAAGAGTTCAGCAAATTCTTTATCTCCGTTACCGATTTCAATTGGTATCAGATCCGAGTGTTTAAGGAGGAAGAGCGATCGAAGGAAGGAGTTCAAGGTCAAGGAAGCAGCCAAGCAAGGAGGATTCGAAGGACTGAATCAAAACAATGGCAGGCGAACCAGCTGAACACGCGATCGTACAAGTCAAGGAAAACAACTCGGCTTCGCTACAATGCCCTATCCTCACGGCAGACAATTACAATGTCTGGGCCATTAGGATCAAGGCTGTATTCAGGGTTCATGGGATCCTTGAAGCAATCGAACCAAGGGCTGGTACAGTAGCAGACGCCAAGAAGGATGACATGGCGATTGCCTTGCTGTATCAAGCAATTCCTGAAGAGATGGTGATTCAAGCTTCTCAGTACAATACGGCTCAAGAGATGTGGCATGCCCTCAAAACAAGATTTGTTGGAGCAGATCGCCTTCATGAAGCAAGATTGCAGACTCTGCAATCTGAATTCGAAGGGCTGAAGATGAATGAGGATCACTCAATCGATGAGTTTGCTACCAAATTGAGCCAACTCGTATCGAAGTCAAATAGCTTGGGTTCAACGATCAAAGACAAGACCTTGGTGAAGAAGCTATTAAGTTCAGTACCGAACAAATTCATCGCAATAGTGGCATCAATTGAGCAATTCGCAGACCTGAGCACAATGTCTTTTCAAGAAGCAATTGGACGACCTAAAGCCTTCGAAGAAAGAATCAAGCCCAAGGATCAGGGATCAAGATCAAGCTCAAGCTCAAAGGGGGACCAGCTCTTGCTATCCTACGAAGATTGGCAAGGCAAGAAAAGACAGGAAGCCTCAAAGTGAATTGGAAGGGATCCAACAAGCCTGCAGTACGAGGCAGAGGCCGAGGCAGAGGAAGTTTTGGCAAGGGCAGAGGCCAAGACAAAGGCCAAAGCTCTTATCATCAGGGGCAAAGTTCCTATCATCAGAGGAAGTTCAAAGACAAGACAAAGGTTCAGTGTTTTCGGTGCGATGCTATGGGCCATTACTCAACCGAATGCCCTACCAAACCAAGGCAGGAGGAAAGTAATCTAGCCCAAGCAAGTGATGAAGGACCAGCCCTTATGCTGACTATTGGAAAAGAAACTCAGGCAGAATCCGTGCTACTGAATGAAGGCAATATTCACCCAAAAAGATATGAAGAGGCTGAGAATGATAACTGGTTCCTAGATAATGGAGCCAACAATCATATGACAGGTAATAAAGACATGTTTGCACAACTCGACAGCACCATCACTGGAAGGGTAAGGTTCAGAAATGGGTCCTATGTCGAGATCAAAGGAAGGGGAAGTATAATAGTGGAATGCAAGACAGGAGAACAGAGGATTCTTACGAATGTGTACCTGATCCCCTCCCTTAAGAGCAACATTATTAGCCTTGGGCAACTGACTGAAGTGGCTTATGAAATTCAGATGAAAGGGGAGCTATTATGGGTAAAGGAACAAGATAGAAACCTGCTTATGAAGGTCCCTCAAACAAGTAACCGGCTGTACAAGGTCAAAATAAAGGCTGCGGCTCCTGTGTGTCTGCTAGCAAGGGTGGACAGTCCAGCCTGGTTGTGGCATGCCAGGCTGGGCCATGTGGGGTTCGACTCTCTAAAGCTGCTGACCACAAAAGGGCTGGCAAGGGGAGTTCCAGCAATTGTCCATCCATCACAATTATGTGATAGCTGCTCACTTGGAAAGCAAACCAGAAACTCCTTCCCAAAGCAATCCCAATATCGAGCAAGTCACCTGCTTGAACTGATCTATGCTGATGTTTGTGGGCCCATAACACCAACCACCAAAGGAGGAAACAGGTACATGCTGCTGCTGGTTGATGATCACAGTCACTACATGTGGGAATTCATCATAAAGACAAAGGATGAGGTGTTCGATTGTTTAGACAGGTTCAAGAGAGACATTGAGATGGAGACTAGGTGTACCATCAGAAAGCTGCGAACTGATAATGGTGGGGAGTTTACATCCAGAAAACTAGAAGAGTTGTGCAACAAGGCTGGGATCCAACACCAATACACATCCCCATACTCTCCACAGCAGAATGGGGTCGTAGAAAGACGAAACAGAACAGTATTGGATATGACCAGGAGCATCTTGAAGGCAATAAGACTTCCACAAGACTTGAGGGCAGAAGGCATAAGGCACTCCATCTACCTCCTGAACCGGATGACCACAAAGGCTCTAAATAACACCACTCCTTATGAGATTCGCTAGAGCACATCAGGGTCTTCGGT
The DNA here is from genome assembly GCA_009363875.1 of Mikania micrantha. Lineage (NCBI taxonomy): Eukaryota > Viridiplantae > Streptophyta > Magnoliopsida > Asterales > Asteraceae > Mikania > Mikania micrantha. The sequence continues at coordinate 9,321 of SZYD01000030.1, forward strand.
TGTTTTGGATATGTGAAGACCCTAGCAACCGGTCAGAAGAAACTTGATGACAGAAGCACAAAGATGGTGCATCTTGGAACCCAGCCAAGAACCAAAGCGGCAAAGCTTACAGAATGTTCAATCCAGCAACAGGGAAGGTGCATGTAACTAGGGATGTCAAGTTCGATGAAACAAAGGGTTGGACCTAGGAAGAAACAAGCAAAGAAGGAGGGGTAAAAGACAATTTCAACTGGACCAGCTTTATAGTTCAACAAAGTCCAGGTGAAACAGAAGTTGAAGACCAAGAAGCTGAACAAGGGATTCCAGGAGACTATGAACTCTCTGATAATGGATCAGAGTGGAGCAGCCCAAGCTCAACAGTAAAAGAAAGAGGCCCAATGTTACCAAGAGAGATTGAAGACCAAGATTAGCCCTATGATCCATCCATTGCAACAGAAGAAACATATGATGACACACCAGTTAGGGGGCTGAAAGCATTAGAAGAATTGGATGATGCTGAACTAATGCTCATAGGTGATGAACCAAAGAGCTACTCAGAAGCAAGGGCAGTTAAAAAATGGCAGGAGGCAATGGAGGCTGAGATAACTTCTATAGAAAGAAATCAGACTTGGTCTCTCACAAATCTGCCAGCTGGTGTGAAACCCATTGGGCTGAAATGGGTTTATAAAACAAAAAGGGATGCTCAGAGAAAAATCACAAAGCACAAAGCCAGGCTTGTAGCAAAGGGCTATGTGCAGCAATTCGGGGTTGACTATGAGGAGGTTTTTGCTCCTGTGACCCGAATGGAGACTGTAAGGCTACTATTAGCCATAGCAGCTCAACAAGGCTGGCCTGTACATCATCTAGATGTTAAGACAGCCTTTCTACATGGAGAATTAAAGGAACAAGTCTTTGTAAGTCAGCCGGATGGTTTTGTGAAGAAGGGAGCAGAAGATAAGGTTTACAAGCTCGCTAAGGCCTTGTATGGGCTAAAACAGGCTCCCCGAGTCTGGAACACCAAACTAGATTCAGTTTTGAAGAACTTGGGTTTCCAGAAATGCAAACAAGAGCCTGCAGTGTACATCAGGGGAAAGGGTCAGAATACTCTGATCATGGGATTATATGTAGACGATTTGCTGATCACAGGGGCTGGCATCGAAGAAATCAGAAGGATAAAGAAGGAGATGGAGGTTAACTTTGAGATGCCTGACCTGGGTATGTTAACATACTACTTGGGTATAGAAGTCAAACAAGACAAGGAAGGGATTTCCATATGTCAAGAAGGATATGCAAAGAAGATACTGAAGGAAACAAACATGAGCAACTGTAATTCAACTACTTTTCCTATGGAACCGGGGCTGAAGTTGTCAAAGGAAGATAAGAGTCCAAGTGTTGATCCAACTTTGTACCGAAAGTGGGTAGGATGCTTAAGGTACTTGACACACACAAGGCCGGATGTGTTGATCCAACTTTGTACCGGAAGTGGGTAGGATGCTTAAAGTACTTGACACACACAAGGCAGGATCTGAGTTATTCGGTTAGATATGTGAGCAGATTTATGCAGGAGCCTAAGCAGACCCATATGCAAGCTGTAAAGCAAATTCTCAGGTATGTTAAAAGGACATCAAGTCTAGGAATATGGTACAAGAAAAATGGCAGCAAGATACTTCATGGTTTCAGTGACAGCAGTCACTTGGTTGACAGGGATGATGGGAAAAGCACAACTGGCCTGATATTCTTCTATGATGAAGCTCATGTGTCTTGGAATTCTCAAAAGCAAGCTAAGGTAGCACTTTCTTCCTGTGATGCAGAATTTATGGCTGCTACAAGTGCAGCATGCCAAGCCATATGGCTGCAAAGGTTGCTAAGTGAAATACTTGGAGTCAAGGAGGAGGCAGTAACCATAGAAGCGGATAATCAGTCAGCCTTGGCATTAATGAGGAATCCGGTTTTCCATGGAAGGAGTAAGCACATAGATACGCGGTATCACTTCATAAGAGAGTGTGTGGAGAATGGAAAGATCAAAGTAAAACATGTAAGTGGGGCTGAACAGAAAGCAGATGTGCTGACAAAAGCTTTACCAAGAATCAAACATGAAGAAATGAGAAGGAAGATTGGACTGAAGAAAATTACAAGTTTAAGGGGTTGATTGTTAGTTTAAACTTGTAATTAAGTAAAAGAGAAGGGTTTAGTTTTAATTATTTTGGTTTATGTTTATCTAGCCCTAGATTCTTGTTTTTTAGTTAAAGGTTTATCTTTTGTTTATGGCTAATTAAGCCGAGGTTTGTTTAAGGTTTTTATTTTAATTTTAATAAAGAGTTCAGCAAATTCTTTATCTCTGTTACCGATTTCATTTTGCTCATAAATTTCAAGTTTTCAAATGGATATTATTATGTATACATACAAAAGATTGCAAATATAATGTACAAAACAATTGATCATCTTGAAAATATGTACAACATGGAAAAAGGAAAGAAAAATGATGAGAGAAAAAACAAATAGATACACATAGAAGATAAAACTACACTTGCCTTCTTACCAAAAAGTGATGCAACTAATGATATAAGACGCTCCTCCAATTCCTCTTTAGATCTCTTCTTGTTTTTGCTTGTTGGAATCTGAAGTTAAATCAAAACAATGTGATGATATGTAGATTTCTTTAACTTTGAAAACATAATTTATGCTGTAAAACAATCAGGCATCAGCTATAGCTTGCAACAAATAGTAGATGATTTAATAAATGCACCAGACTATCCAACTAAATTAAAAATTTTAAATTTCAAGTACCAAGACCAAACTTTTCATCTATCTCAGCATCATCCATGGTTAGGGGTATTAAGTTTTTGAATTGGATTCGGAAATCCTCGAATTTCGAATTTGTGATTTCCCATTCAATTTAAAACTTGAATTAAAAAATATTTCTGTATAGTTAAATATATATAAAAATTGTGACTTATAATTGCGTTATTTAGTTTAAGGTTTTGATCAATTAATGGTTTAATATTTAAAGTTAGCATCAATTTCGTAAATAAAGTTTCAACAGATTTTTTTAACTAAATTCGAATTGAATTCTAATAGAATCATATTTCGAATTTGATATTGAATTTGAATTTTGAATTGGTTTATTGGAATTTATTTCGAATTTGAATCCATCTCAAAAATTCAAATTTTGAAATTATTCGATTTGAATTGTTCGAGTCATTCAAAATTTGATTCTTTGAGCACCACTATCTACTGTGCATCTAGAACAAATTCCATGATTACCAAAAACACAAACGCTCGAGAGATCAACAAATACCCGAAGATTACTATAAACACAAGCATATTGTACTGACCCAATCTTGTTTACAGTGTTGTAAAAATCGCTAATCGCTAGTCGGTCGGCGAGGTAGGGACTAGGGATTAATCGGGATTAATCGGATTGGAATTTTATATATATACAATTTTTTTATATATAAAATTTTAAATTCCTACATATTTTAACCAACTAATTCATGAAAGCCCATAAATAATAAAAATTTCAACCCAAAAAAAATATAAAAGCCCATAAATAAGAAACCCAACATAGCCCATAAGATTAAATCTTATCTCCCGGTCGTTCATTCACTTCTTCGTCCCTCCCGCTCTCGGTTAGGGCAAACACAGGCGACAATGAAGCTCGATCGTGACGATTGTGTGCAGCGATTGTGAGCAGCAGGGATGAATCGAAGATGGAATCTGCGTGCAGGTGAGTTTTCTTGGTCAATTGTGTGGTCGATCGTTGTTAGTCAGCTTGATTTTGGAGTCTGATCGTCGAAAACCCTAATTTTGTTGTGCTTTGACCGATTTTTTACATCAAAAACGATTAATTTGATCGATCGATTAGAGCCGATTAGGCCGACTAGGTCCGATTTTGACCGGCTAGGACCGACTACCGATTAATGGAGCGACTAGGCTAAAATTAATCGGCTAAGGGCCGATTACCGATTAATCCCGATTAATCGGCCGCCTAATCGCGATTTTTACAACACTGCTTGTTTATGAATAAACTCATAGCTCCTATCAATTAGACTATTTAAGAGGGGAAAGCTTCTAAATATTGCAGATGAATTCATTTGTGAGCACGGTTTAAAAAGGCAGTCCGAGGCGCGCCTCGAGACGTACGCCTCGGCCGAGGCGTCCAAAAATAGCCTATGAGGCGTAGCCTCAGTAGGGGGAATGAAACCTAAGCCTCAGGTTGTTCGAGGCGGTTTGAGGCGAGGCGGTGAGGCTTAAGCCTCACTGAAGAAACCCTAAATGAAGTAAATCACGAGGACCTGCTCATCTTCACTCGGTTTCATTGGAGTTGTGGTCGTCGGAGCTGTCTCCTGCTCGTCGGTCGGCATCAACTCGTCAAGTGTCAAATCAGATACACTTGAATTTGATTTCTTTTGCTCCTTGAACCAAGGTCAACTCACTGACTCAGGTTCGTTTGATTTCGATCAAAGTTATTACCTCCATTCAATTGATTTATTCTGCTTCTCGATCCAAGTTTTCTTCTGCTCCTTCGAACAAAGCTATGTGACGTGTGTTAATTTCTTATGCTCTTCCTTTAATTTCTTTTAACATATAACCCCTCAATCTTTATTTGTTACTATTTTGGTCTCCAAGCTTGACCTAAAAATTAAAATACTAATTTTGGTTGTATTTATAGCTTTTATATATTGTACAGGAAGATTATTAATAAATTAATTTTTAAATTTATACATAAAAAGTATAAAGTTAACGTTATATATACAAAAAATAATAATACACTATAAATTAATATTTGTTTAGTGTTAATTGTGACTTTTATGAAATGTATCTATAATTTTCATTCTTTTTTAATATAGTTTTGAGGCTTACGCCTCGGTCCGCCTCGAGGCTCATTTCCGCTTTTTTAAACCTTGTTTGTGAGTAAACTATAATGCCTTTAAAACTATGTAAGAATTACTTATTATAAAACTATGAATAATGAAAGCATATGATTGTAAGAAGTATACTTTTGTGCGCAACACATAACTATAGCAAAAATAAAAAAATAAAAAAAATTTAAGAATCCTACTTGGAGGCAGGCAGCATACTAAAGATATAAAAAGTACAACACAATTAACATTTGATATAAGTGAAGGAAAATGAACTTGCCTTACCCATGAAAGCAGGGAAAGCAGTCTTAAGCCCCATAACATCCACAAACCGTTCACAGGCAGGTGGGTAATTCGTCAATGCAAAATCAATAGCCCTAATCGCAGACCCATAACACATTTTCTTCTGATTCATAATAATAATCATCAACTCAACCCCTTCAGCCTTCAAAAACCTCTCCTTATTCTCCAATGGCATCAACAAACAACACAAACAATCAAACAGGTTCTCCACCATCTCCTCCTCATCCAAACTCCGTGGATCCCTCGACTTATACATTGCAACAGCCTGCAACACCACATCCACACCATTCATCTGCCCTAACCTCTTCTGATTTGCCACACTACTTTGAAGCAAAATAGCTAATATCTCAGAAGCATATTGCTTATTGCTATCAAATTCCCTAACTTTAATCTTCCCAACAATCCACCTTAACAACTTAGTCCGTTCACACACCATCTCCGCCACTGCAGGCTTCACTTCGATCAAATTCTCAATCGTTGAAAGTGTACTGTAAACCGCTGCAACCTCATCTGCATCCGACTCAGATAACCGCAACAGATTCTGCACTAGCGATTCAAGCACGTTGTTCTCAATCAAACAATCAACTAGAATCTGAGCAGGCTCATCGTTCTCGTCTAGCACGTCTTCATCAGTGAGGTCTTGGAGAAGACCTACAACATCAATGGCGATATCAGTGTTATCGTGAGTTAGAAGATCAAGAATCGATGGAATCACGTTGAGGTTAACTAGGTCAGGGTAGAGTTCCGGGGCGCCGGCGAGGATCTTAAGCTTCTCAATTTCCTCGTGGAGCTCGATTTCGGAATCGGCGAACTTCTCCGGCTGGTCAGGGTACTTAAGACGGCCGGCGATATTGTCTTTCAGACGGCGTTCGAAGGAGAGGACGAGCTTCTTTAGGGTTTTTATGTCGAGTGCTTCTATTGAGTGATTTGACTTCTCGATTTCTTCTAATAAAGAGAAGTCGACGTCACCGTTTGCGACGGCGAATGAATCTTCGCCGGCGTTACTGCCCTCGCGCTTTCTCTTGGCTACGTGGGGGTTACGCTCGTCGGAAACCTCCATTGTGTGGTAGAGTTCGCCTGAAATTTTCGAACACCCTAAAAATTATGTTTCAGATGCATATCAACCAAATGGGCCTCAACTAAATGGGCCTTAAACACTACCGTTTTAAGTTTTAACTTTTAACGTTTTTGTTTTGCAAATTTCTCTCCTTTTTTGTTTTTTATTTCTTAAAATTTTGTTCTTCAGTCAACTGTTTTAATTTTTGTTGTTCATATAGTGGCGTGCACGTATGTATCAATGAATGTGATGTGTGTAAAGTAGCTTAATTAAAACTAATAAAAATCAATACTATCCTAGACACTAAGTAATACTCTAGACCCTCTGGAACCTAAGCTACTGACAGGCAAGTGTACCTATCGTATGTAGCAAGACAAAAAGTAAGTCCGGATATCGAACCCACGGACTTCTACAGACTGCAACAATTAGACTCAATGACTTATCTATACAAATAACTTAAATTAAATTAGATGTAAAAAAAAAGGGGGGTTTTGTAATCAACTACTTAAACCGAAATTATCAATTTAGAACAATCAACACAAGACTTAAATAAAAGCAAATAACACTAGAATTCACGAATGATGAAATGACTACCTAGGGTTTACTTTATACATGTTTGAAATGTTTAGATTGATTATGGAACTAGTCAGGGAACCGGGATCGTTGAATATTAACTCATTAACAAATTAGAGATTCTTTAACCCTTTTTAAAAACTTCAACTAAAGTGTTTGCAAATATTTTAAACACCGATTTAGGTTAATTACTCTCACGAGTTAACCAACCCATTAATGGTATGTCCTAAAAACCACATTCCTCACGGTAATGATAGTTTCAACACATCACATGTAAAGGACAATAAGGAGATCCATCTTGAACTTAACATACAATACTATGTTTCAATAACCTAATCTTAGTCTTTTCACAAAGGCTTTAACTAGTATTCAAACATGCAAGATATGTCAACAAATCCTCACTTCACAGCTATTGACTTTGGTTAAACATTTAAATCATTTATAATCCAGTTATTAATCCTACGATTTACTACGTCTAGTAACACATCCACAAATCAAGAACACCTAGTAATTGATCTAGCATACGCTCATTACACGAAATACATCCGCCAAAGCATACGAGGACATAATAATTAAATCACAAACATCATAAACATTCATCCACATTCAAGATTTCAAAACCAAATCATAAACCATTAAAAATCCAAACTTGTTCCACAATCAATCGTTACTAAAATCAAACATGCATAGTTATAGAACCCTAGGTAGTTTACAAGGTCTAGCCAATAGTAATCATGAATAAACAGAAGTATCTACTGGAAAAAAAACATAGTAAAACATCATACGAATGGAAAACAAAACAAAAATAAGAACCGATCGCGATTACACCCTTCGATTTGCAATCCTAGGGCCTCCCGATGATGGATCTTGTATCACTTGCCTTCCAGAACTCTTTGGTCACCTCCAATGTCGTCTCTGATCGTCCAAAAACCGAATGAATGCGCCTCTTCCCGTTTTCCAAAACATAAACTTGATTTTCTGAATTTCTAACCATGTCGCGTATCGCGACATTCACCTCCATACCCGTCGCGTAGCGCGACGGGTTCCACTACCCGACAAAATAGTCGGGTCAACCGGCATCATTAAATCAGGGGTAAAATGGTCTTTTCCAAGTGTCGCGTAGCGCGACAGGGTTCTTGTAGTCCTCGCGTAGCGCGAGGAGTTGAGAATCCAGTTTTCCCTTTGTTCGTGTAATTGTTCTTGTTCACCCGAACACTCGTTTTCTTGATCTTTTATGCCAAAATGATGTGTTTATGACCTGCAAACATTAAATTATAGAAATGTGAAGAACCAACATCTATCGACTCTAAAATTGACTAAAACTGTTCAAACCGAATTAAAAACAACTAGAAAAACAGATGTGTTTTACAACACATCACATCCCCACACTTATCTCTTTTTCGTCCCTGAAAAAGGCTTATGCAAAAATCTGGGATCATAGCAAGGTAGAACGGTTTCCACACAATTAAACTCATTAATTCAAAATTAAATGCCATGGAAAAGATTGCAAGTATTGTTATCCTACTAAACCCGTACTGATTTTCCCAGTCCCTTAGTCATGGTCCATTATGTTTATGTTCTACATTTCATTTCATTAGACCCACACTTAGGAAATTTAAAATCAAATCAATCCTGGATTCTAGCTTACAAGTCATCTTTGTATATAAACAAACAAGAAATTTTTAAATCAGATTTTTATTATGGAAGTAGATGAAAGCGTGAGCATTTTTCTTTTATTTTCCAATCCATTGAATTTAACTTAGTGGTGTTTCAACCAGGCTGCAACCCGACGTGTGACACATAAGTTTTATATCCAACTTCTTTTATTTCATTTTTCTTTCTTTTTACTCAGCTTATTTGGTGAAATGGAGAGGCGCCATAAGACTCGGATTTATTCTCATAAAAAGAGTACTTAAGTGCCAATGCAAAAATCGGATTTTCAAAACTCTCATTTGTTATTATTCAAAGGTTCATTTCTAGCTAGAAATCAGTTTCATCAATTCCAAATCCCCACGATGTTTCCCATGAAAATCATGTATTTAAGTTCAATTATACCCATCTTAAAGGACAGTTAGAATTAGTTGAGCCTACTTACACATCCCATAACCAAAGCATATAACCCAAACCAACAGGTTAACTATGAAAGATCCCATAAAACCAAACTTTCTTATCATTTCCCATCACGCTTTTGCAACCAACTTAACCAGGCACAAGAAAGATCTAAGCTAAAGATGTATAAAAAAAAATAAAAATATTAAAAAAATTTCGACTCGATTTCACTAACTAAACAAGTACTCATCCCCACACTTAAAATGGACATTGTCCTCAATGTAGAGAAAAGAGAAAACAAAAAGAAATAAAAGAATAAAAATGACTTAGCTGGTTACAAAAGAAGACTGTCGAGTGCCAGTCTTTCCAATAATCTCCACAAGCTACAATTTGCTTCACATGCCATACACAAACAATGAGATCTGAACAACACAAAGATCAAACAACCATCAATATATCCAAAAGATAGTAATATCATAATCAAGATCATGTCCAAATACAACCACGGATGCCAAATATCACATATACAAGATGATCATGAAAATACATATCCAAAATAAAAACCCATAGGCATCCCCACACTAGTCATCTGCATCATCTCCTCCTGGCTCATCTGTCTGATCAGGTGCTCTGTAAAACTCAGGGATCTCGATGTGCAGGGAAGTCATCAGATAACGCATCACGTCCTCCTGTCTCCTCTGTCCTGCCAAAAACCACTCTCTGTGCTGCTCATGATAACCATCAATCCTAGCACACAGAGACTCTAAAGTAAGAGGATCAGGAATGGGCTCCCTAAGTGGATACTGCCTGGGCGGCTGATCCCTCCGAAATATAGGCCGCTGACGATGAGTGGGAACTGAACCCCTCACAACGTCAGCTGCCGCAGAACCTGGCGGTGGCATAACCTGTGGACCCTCAACATGAGCTGCCCACCGTGGAGGATCATCCAACTCACAAATGCCTGCCCGGCGCATATCCCTCAACGTAATCTGTGTAGTGACCGGTCCCACCGTCATCAAATCCAGTCTGTATCTCTCAAAAACTCCCAAAAACTCAGCAATCCTATATATATACGGCCCCATGTCCAGCCTCGCTCTACCACCTCCTCGCCTACCTCGCGCAAACGACTGCGCCATCACACATGCCACATTGGCCTCCCTGCCCCTCACCATGCAATACAAACAAAACAAATCCATCCAGTTCACCTTCTCCTCTCCTGAATACCTGCCTATCACCGTACAAGCTAACACTCTGTGAATGTATCTCAGAACTGGATCCCTAATCTCAGATTCCACCATGCTGGTGGAAAATGGTGAATCTGCTATAGTCGCCCAAAAATTGCTGAGATCTGCCTCAGATAAACAACATTCTCTACTTTTCTTAGAGGCGCCTCTAAGACAAGTAGAGAATCTAGGTGACATCACCTCCTCCTCAGTGTAGAATCCAGTAGCCACAGCGAACTGTGGAATGGACATCTCATAAACCCGTCTCCCTAAAGCAAAAGATACTGCATCCATCGAATCGAACTCAGAGTCATCATACATAAATGTCGAATGAAACTCTAGGGCCAGCTCCTTGTACTGAGGCCAGTCACAAGATAGAACAGTAGTCCACCGTGGCCCTAGAAGTCTCTCTATCCTGTTTCTCTGACCCAACTGATCTAGCAACTCCCAATCTATGTTCCTATGGTGAAGGAGCTCTAAAGATATAAACCTATCCAGTCTCTGACTCTCAAAAGTCCCTAACTCAAAACTAAGCAGAGTGTGCTCCCGAATCCTCCTAGGCCTGATGCTCGGCACCCTCTCCACATCGGCGTAGCTAATGGTGCGCTCGTCCCTCTGAAACTGAACCGGGGAGCCTGGCTCTCCCCTAGGCCTAGGTACTGGCCCTCTCCGTCTCTTCCCTGCAGCTCTAGAAGACTCAGCTCCAGACATATCTGAAAACAAAGTTAGATAACAAGAGAAACTGCAGTGTTAGCATAAAACTAAAGAACATGTTACCGTATAGCATTTCATTCGCGGTTACAACATTCCAACATTTTTTTATTGTCAACTAAAGAAATTGCCAAAACAGTGACAACCATGACCAAAAAGCCAACTTCCAATCAAGCAAAATTTCCAATTGAAGGTCATTTGCATCAATCCCATTTGAAAATCAACAAACCAAACTAATATCCAATAAACCAAATCACCAATGTCTTAACAAAACTACTATCCAATAAACCAAATCCAGCAATGAACATTATACTAAACTAAGCAAAAAAAATTACAACTAAACTAAACTGAAAATTGACCAAAAACAAATCTAAATGCTTGAAAGATGAAATTGTAGTGCCACATTACCTCAAAGATGATCAGAAAACAACTCAAAGAGGGAAAATGTGATGAAATTGATGTGCTTTTGTTGCTCCAACCCGAAACTACGATCGGTGATGGTTTGATCGGCGGCGGTTGGTTGTGATGGTCGGCGGCAGCAGGGGTTGTGGGTGTGGGCGGCGGTTGGTAGGGCGACGGCAGCAGGAGTGGTGATGGCAATCGACCGGAGGGTGAGGGTGAATCGCCGATGGTGGTGTTCGGTGATGAAAGTGATGAAGGAATCTCCGGCGGATGGTGTGATCGGTGGTTGGTGGGTCTCCGGTGGCTGATGATGGTTATGGGTGATTGTGCGTGTGATGTGGGTGTAATCGCCGGTAGTGGTGTGGTAGAATTGAAATGGATTAGGGCTTGGAACAAAAAAGGGAATTTTCCCGTCTGTGTACTCGTCGCGTAGCGCGACAACCTTTTAATCTCTGTCGCGTAGCGCGACAAATTGTTGACCCGCGTTGACTGACCCTGGTTGTCGCGTAGCGCGACAATCCTCCAGGTGTTGTCGCGTAGCGCGACGTGGCGTTTTTTACAGAAAGTTTTCCAGGATTCCATGCCTTAGCCAAATTTTCACCTCTTTTTTCCTTCCTAAGCATCATCAATAAATTCTAAGTGAAGAATACATACCTGGTGCCTCTATTCCATCTTCCTTGCATCCAAATGATTAAAAACCTGCAAAACTTAAGAAAACACAAAAAAAAACAAAAACGAAAACAACGAAAAACGAAGAAAAATACGAAAAAGTACCTAAGAAATGCATTGAAAACTCTAAAACTTGAAATTTACATACTATACACTTGGGTTTTACCCAAGAACCCTTCACTCATTCGGGTTTCTCTAGGAGGGTCTCTTCCCCCTCCTCATTCTCATCTATCGGTCCTCCGATGTAAAGTTTCAATCGATGACCGTTCACTTTCCAAGTGTTCCCATCAACTTCATTTTGTAGCTCAACGGTTCCATATGGAAATACTTCTTCAACCACATATGGACCCGTCCACTTAGACTTCAATTTTCCTCCAAACAATTTCAATCGAGAGTTGTAAAGCACAACCCGATCTCCCTTCTTGAATTCTTTCAAACCCTTCAACTTCCTATCATGCAATGACTTGGTTTTCTCTTTAATGCTCAATGATCGTGAATAAACCGCATCACGAAGGGCTTCTAGCTCATGAATTTGAAAATACCTTTTCCTACCCGCCTCGGTAAGATCAAGGTTCACCGCCTTGAGAGCCCAAAGAGCTCTATGTTCTAACTCAACGGGAAGATGGCATGCTTTGCCATAGACGACCATGTATGGTGTGGTTCCTAAGGGTGTCTTGTAAGCCGTTCTAAACGCCCACAATGCATCGTCTAACTTGTCGGACCAATCCTTCCGACTCTTCCCTACCGTCTTCTCAAGTATTCGTTTCACTCCTCGGTTTGCATTCTCCACTTGACCGCTTGTTTGAGGATGGTAAGCAGTCGCTAAACGATGAGTGACACCGTAGCGTTGTAATGCCTTTTCTAACATGATGTTACAAAAATGCGTGCCACGGTCACTTATTAAAGCTCTAGGAGTTCCAAACCGGCTAAACAACTTCTTTATGAACTTGAGAACTACTCGGGCATCATTTGTAGGCAAGGCTTGATCCTCAACCCACTTTGAGACATAATCTATGGCCACGAGTATATACCTATTCCCTTTGGACAAAGGAAAAGGTCCAACAAAATCAATGCCCCAAACATCAAAAACCTCCAACACTTGAATGGGGTTTTGAGGCATTTCATCCCTAGATGAGATGTTGCCGGTGCGTTGGCAAGAATCACACTTCTTAACAAACTCAAGTGCATCCTTCACCACCGAAGGCCAATAGAACCCACAATCGAAAACCTTTTGGGCGGTGGAGTGATGTCCATGATGTCCACCCGTCAAGCCTTCATGGCAATGTCTTAAAATGTCTAGGCCTTCCTTCCTACTAACGCACCTCCTAAGGATCCTATCTCCTCCAACACGATAGAGATACGGGTCATCCCAAACATACTTACCCGCATCTCTAAAGAATTTCCTCTTTTGTTGAGAGGTCATTCCTTCAATTACCACTCCATGAGCAAGGAAATTTGCCAAGTCGGTGAACCATGGCATTCCTTGTTTCTCCGCCTCTACAAAGTCGATCATCTCGTGAGGGAACCCATCACCAATCTCCTCCTCACGAATCTCACTTCTCTCCGGGTCTTCCAACCGGGAGAGATGATCGGCTGCAACATTTTCAGCCCCTTTCTTGTCTTTGATCTCAATGTCAAATTCCGATAATAATAAGATCCACCTAATGAGGCGAGGTTTCGCATCTTTCTTTGTAAAAAGAAACCTCAAGGCCGAGTGATCCGTGAAAACGGTGGTCTTTGAAAGCACTAAATATGACCGGAATTTGTCAAAAGCAAACACTACCGCAAGAAGCTCCTTCTCGGTGGTAGTGTAGTTCTCTTGAGCATCATTGAGAGTTTTGCTAGCATAGTATATGGGTGTGAAAATGTTTATCTCTCCTTTGCCCTAAGACCGCCCCGACGGCTTGGTCACTAGCATCACACATGAGTTCAAAGGGCAAACTCCAATCGGGGGCTACTAAGATAGGAGCACTCACAAGTCTCTCCTTCAAGAATTTGAATGCCTTCATGCATTCCTCATCAAACAAAAATGGGGTATCTTTTTCTAAAAGATGGGTCATAGGCCTAGTGATTTTGGAAAAATCCTTTATGAACCGCCTATAAAAACCCGCATGACCAAGGAAACTCCTAATGGCTTTGACACTAGAAGGTGGTGGGAGTTTACTTATGGTCTCTATCTTCGCCTTATCTACCTCAATACCCGCTCTCGAAATCTTATGACCTAGCACTATTCCCTCGGTCACCATGAAGTGACACTTCTCCCAATTGAGCATTAACTTAGTCTCTACACATCTTTTCAACATCCTCTCAAGATTCTCCAAGCAAACATCAAAAGAATCGCCATAAACTGAGAAGTCATCCATAAACACCTCCATGGATGATTCAATCATATCCTGAAAAATGGCTACCATGCACCTTTGAAATGTGGCAGGAGCATTGCATAACCCAAATGGCATGCGACGGTAAGCATAGGTGCCATAAGGGCACGTGAATGTGGTCTTTTCCTGATCCTCCGGTGCAATGGGGATCTGGAAGTACCCTGAAAAACCATCTAAGAAACAATAAAACTGCTGACCCGCCAATCTCTCTAGCATCTGATCAATGAAAGGAAGAGGAAAGTGATCCTTCCGGGTGGCATCGTTAAGTTTCCTATAATCGATGCATACTCGCCACCCTGTGACCGTGCGAGATGGAATGAGCTCATTCTTCTCGTTTGTGATGACTGTCATCCCTCCCTTTTTAGGGACAACCTGAGTAGGGCTCACCCATGATGAATCCGATATGGGATAAATCAGGCCTGCATCCATCAACTTCAGCACTTCCTTCTTCACAACCTCTTGCATATTTGGATTTAAACGCCTCTGAGGTTGAACTACCGGCTTGTACTCATCCTCCATGAGTATCCTGTGTGTACAATAAGCAGGACTAATTCCTTGGATATCGGAGAGTCTCCAAGCAATAGCCCCCTTATACCTCCTCAGTACACCTAACAGTCTCTTCTTCTCCTCCTCACTTAACCTAGATGAGATGACAACAGGTAAAGTGGAATTCTCTCCTAGAAATGCATACTCTAAGTGTGAAGGTAACACCTTAAGCTCTAGGGCGGGTGGTGACTCAACAGAGGGCTTCTTACTCTCCTCCTGCAACTCATCAATCTCTAAAACTTCAGAAATAACACCAACTCCCTCATCCATACTCTCACACTCATCCTCACTTCTCTCAACTACCAAATCAGCACCGCACACGTACTCAAGACACCTATCCACGTGTGACATGAAAGAATTTATGAAGTAAACAGAATGACATGGGTCACTAAAGTCATCATGATCACTGGGATGCCTCATCGACTTCACAACCTCGAATGTGACAGTCTCATCACCCACTCTAAGAGTGAGTTTCCCATCAAACACATCAATGATGGCCTTAGCGGTCCTCAAGAAAGGACGGCCTAGAATGATAGGCACAGTCTCGTCGGCCTCCATGTCAAGAATCACAAAGTCCACAGGGAAAACGAATTTATCTACCTTCACCAACAAGTTCTCAACAATACCTCGTGGACATTTGACCGTGCGGTCAGCAAGGGACAATGTCATGCGCGTAGGCGAAAGTTCACCAAGTGCTAGCTTCTCATATAAGAATAGGGCATCAAATTGATGCTAGCACCTGAATCTGCCAACGCGTGTCTCTGAGTGTCACTACCAAATAAACATGGGATTGTAAAGATCCCAGGATCTGTCAATTTCTCCGGTAGCTTGTTCAGAATCACCGCAGAACACCCCCCACTCAATGGAACATTAGAAAGTTCCCCAAGCCTATCCTTCCTCTTCAACAAATCTTTAAGGAACTTAGCATATTTGGGCATATGCTGAAGAGCCTCAATGAATGGAAGATTGATCTTCAATTGCTTAAACATGTCAAGAAAATGTCCATACTCCTTAGCATGCTTTTGGTGAGCTAAGCGAGCAGGATATGGTAATCGTGAATGATCAATCTGAGGACTCGGCCTAACCTCTACCGGTTTCTTTTCAACCGGGATCACTATGGGAGACTCACTGATCGGTACTGTACTTGCTGGGACTGGCCTCATGTGTACCCCCCCAGTAGTCTCCATCTCGATCTCTTCATCCACCGGTTCCTCTTCTTCTACCTCAACCGGTGGATCCACGCTCATGCCTCCTCTTCCACTCCTCGTAGTCACTGCCTTAACATGAGCGTTCGGATTAGCTTGAGTATTACCTGAAAACTGACCTTGAGGCCTCTCATCTAAACGCTTGGCAATATCACCTACTGATCTTTGAAGATCAAGGAACGCAGATTGTTGGTTTTTTAGAAGAATGTCATGCTCAGCAAGTGTTTTCTGAGTATTGGCATCCTTTGCAACCAACTGAGTGAGTAACTCCTCAATCTTACTCATACTCCCTCCAGAACTACCAACACCACTACTACTACCCCTCCCGATGCATGACCCGGATGACTACCCGATGAATGACCCTGCCCCTGGTTGTTAGATGGCCCAGATTGGAAACCAGGGGGATGACCGGAAGAGCGCCAATTGAAGTTAGGGTGGTTTCTCCAATTTTGATTATATGAATTATTGAACGAGTTTGAGTTTCCCCTACCTTGACCCCCAAGATAATCAACCTGCTCCTGATTGACTACTAAACACTCCGATGTGGCGTGGCCACCCCTACATATCTCGCACCTGTCTACCTTCATCTTTAACTCCTTGACATCTTTAGATAAAGCCTCAAGAGCAGCTGCTACACTAGTATCCACATTAACGTGGTGAACTCCTCTCGTAGAAGAGGAGGAACTAGAAATAGGATTTGAATTCCTATTAGCTGATCTCTGCTCATACTCAGCCTGAGCAAAACTTTCAAACATATCAGTACACTCAGCTACATCCCTCTTTCCCATAAGATGACCACCCGCAGAAGTGTCAAAACGAGCTCTGGTCTCATAAGTTAGACCATTGTAGAATTTCTCTACAAGGGCCCAGTCAGATAGACCATGCTGAGAACATCTGCTAAGCAGATTCTGAAATCTCTCCCAAGCAAGATAGTATGGCTCATCAGGGGCCATACGGAAAGAGTGGATCTCATCACGAAGGCGAGCTGCCTTGGCAGGTGGAAAGTATTTCTTAAGGAATGCATCCCTAAGACTGCCCCAAGTCGTGAAAGATCCAGGAGCATGCGAATCGAGCCAAGTGGCAGCCCTACCCGCAAGAGAGAAAGGAAATAGCTGCAGAAAGATAGCATCCTCAGTAGCACCTTGAAGATTGAAGGTACCACAGATGCGAGTAAGACGAGCTATATGGGCTGGTGCATCCTTATCATCCCGGCCATTAAACTGGGTGTTATTAATGGCTGTCATGATGTATGAAGGGATCTGCCACGAATTTTCATTCGTGATATTCGGCACAGTGATGGGATTGTTAAGTCCCGTGAACCCAGCAGTGGCCTGCTGATGAACTGTACGACGCTCAGCCATGGGTGGAATGAAATAAAAGTGTGGACTAGAATTGGTGGAAGAACTCGAAGAAAATGGTGGTGTGTGATCAGAAAACTCTGCAGAAACAGGAGTGGAAACACTTACCTCGCTCGTAGAACCCTCAGAGAGGTCCCGCGAAACGCTCCTTAATGGTAAAGAAAGCTCAGGCGGCGGTCCTTGTGAACGTAGGTGTGGCATACACTACCAAACCTGCAGAGAAAACAAAAAGAAAATAAATACAAATAAAAACAAAATAAAATAATACTAAAATAAAAACAACTATGCACAGATAAGACACAAGACTAAAATACACAATCGACTAAGAAGTCCCCGGCAACGGCGCCAAAAACTTGATGTGTGTAAAGTAGCTTAATTAAAACTAATAAAAATCAATACTATCCTAGACACTAAGTAATACTCTAGACCCTCTAGAACCTAAGCTACTGACAGGCAAGTGTACCTATCGTATGTAGCAAGACAAAAAGTAAGTCCGGATATCGAACCCACAGACTTCTACAGACTGCAACAATTAGACTCAATGACTTATCTATACAAATAACTTAAATTAAATTAGATGTAAAAAAAAGGGGGGTTTTGTAATCAACTACTTAAACCGAAATTATCAATTTAGAACAATCAACACAAGACTTAAATAAAAGCAAATAACACTAGAATTCACGAATGATGAAATGACTACCTAGGGTTTACTTTATACATGTTTGAAATGTTTAGATTGATTATGGAACTAGTCAGGGAACCGGGATCGTTGAATATTAACTCATTAACAAATTAGAGATTCTTTAACCCTTTTTAAAAACTTCAACTAAAGTGTTTGCAAATATTTTAAACACCGATTTAGGTTAATTACTCTCACGAGTTAACCAACCCATTAATGGTATGTCCTAAAAACCACATTCCTCACGGTAATGATAGTTTCAACACATCACATGTAAAGGACAATAAGGAGATCCATCTTGAACTTAACATACAATACTATGTTTCAATAACCTAATCTTAGTCTTTTCACAAAGGCTTTAACTAGTATTCAAACATGCAAGATATGTCAACAAATCCTCACTTCACAGCTATTGACTTTGGTTAAACATTTAAATCATTTATAATCCAGTTATTAATCCTACGATTTACTACGTCTAGTAACACATCCACAAATCAAGAACACCTAGTAATTGATCTAGCATACGCTCATTACACGAAAGACATCCGCCAAAGCATACGAGGACATAATAATTAAATCACAAACATCATAAACATTCATCCACATTCAAGATTTCAAAACCAAATCATAAACCATTAAAAATCCAAACTTGTTCCACAATCAATCGTTACTAAAATCAAACATGCATAGTTATAGAACCCTAGGTAGTTTACAAGGTCTAGCCAATAGTAATCATGAATAAACAGAAGTATCTACTGGAAAAAAAACATAGTAAAACATCATACGAATGGAAAACAAAACAAAAATAAGAACCGATCGCGATTACACCCTTCGATTTGCAATCCTAGGGCCTCCCGATGATGGATCTTGTATCACTTGCCTTCCAGAACTCTTGGTCACCTCCAATGTCGTCTCTGATCGTCCAAAAACCGAATGAATGCGCCTCTTCCCGTTTTCCAAAACATAAACTTGATTTTCTGAATTTCTAACCCTGTCGCGTATCGCGACATTCACCTCCATACCCGTCGCGTAGCGCGACGGGTTCCACTACCCGACAAAATAGTCGGGTCAACCGGCATCATTAAATCAGGGGTAAAATGGTCTTTCCAAGTGTCGCGTAGCGCGACAGGGTTCTTGTAGTCCTCGCGTAGCGCGAGGAGTTGAGAATCCAGTTTTCCCTTTGTTCGTGTAATTGTTCTTGTTCACCCGAACACTCGTTTTCTTGATCTTTTATGCCAAAATGATGTGTTTATGACCTGCAAACATTAAATTATAGAAATGTGAAGAACCAACATCTATCGACTCTAAAATTGACTAAAACTGTTCAAACCGAATTAAAAACAACTAGAAAAACAGATGTGTTTTACAACACATCACATCCCCACACTTATCTCTTTTCGTCCCTGAAAAAGGCTTATGCAAAAATCTGGGATCATAGCAAGGTAGAACGGTTTCCACACAATTAAACTCATTAATTCAAAATTAAATGCCATGGAAAAGATTGCAAGTATTGTTATCCTACTAAACCCGTACTGATTTTCCCAGTCCCTTAGTCATGGTCCATTATGTTTATGTTCTACATTTCATTTCATTAGACCCACACTTAGGAAATTTAAAATCAAATCAATCCTGGATTCTAGCTTACAAGTCATCTTTGTATATAAACAAACAAGAAATTTTTAAATCAGATTTTTATTATGGAAGTAGATGAAAGCGTGAGCATTTTTCTTTTATTTTCCAATCCATTGAATTTAACTTAGTGGTGTTTCAACCAGGCTGCAACCCGACGTGTGAGAATAAATTGTCTAACGGTTGGCCTTAACTTTTATTTATTGACATTGCAAATGATATGTGAGAATAAATTGTCTTATTTGAAATTTAAACAAAACTTTCTTGTCTAACGGGGTAAAGTGATTCTAGGAATGTATTTAATAGTATGTAAAAATAAATCAATTTTAATGTCGGATACACACCTACAAACGGGTTGTCTATTATTACCTCGTTCTCAATATCGTATATGTATAATTGAGAGAATTTAGGTTTAGAACCATGTCGGATAAAAGATTTCCCATGCTATGATAACTTTGTCACTCAATTTAAATATAAATAAAACATTGTCTTTGTTAATAGAAAAATAAACATTTCTACCTATGAACGTAAATGAGAACATTGAATTGTAACGAAAAATGTTCATAAATAAATCTACTTTGACAATCTGAATCATTATAAATATGCTTATAATTCGGCCATTTTTTGAGATGACAAAGTTGATAAACAAAGTCAAAGTTTTCTTCTACTGACATGGCATTATATTTTCCACAATCCAAATAAAGATTTATTGCATTTTGAAGTGTTTAATATTGTATGTCATTGGCGATGTCCTTGTTTAAAACTATAGAAAAAATTTAATTAAATAAATTAAGTTAATAAAATATAAAACGTTAATAATAAGTATTATTGATGTAAAAACGTAGTATAGATTAAAAATTTAGGAATTTTAAATTTTTTAACATATGATGCACTAATTATATTATGAAAACATAAATAAAAATTATTTTTTAAAAAACCTAACATAGTTGTGAAACTGACGTAAAAATGAATCGTATTAGTTATATTTGAATTAAAATATAACTTTTCTACATAAGTTATGTTTGTATTTATACAATATACCTTTGATTTTTAACAAAATATTATTAAGATATAATCTTAATAATAATCAAATAAATGTTAAAAGAATAACAACTTAAATTTGTCATCATAAAAATAGTATTGGTTTAATTTAACATAAAAATAGGATCTACTTATTTTATTTTTTACTTATAAATTGACACATGTCAATAATTATTTAAAATTTAGTATGGGGTTGACACATGTCAAATTTAAGGAAAGATTGACGTGATATTGACACATAAGCAAAAATATTTTCTTTTATTATAAAAACTAGGTAAAATCCCGTGTATTACACGGGTTGAAAATTGAAATATTATGTACTTTGTAAGAAAACTTGTTTTAAATTCTTTTTTTGTAAAAAATGTTATTTTTACATAACTTTTATTTTTCGTAAAACTACAAATTTAAAATAATTTATTTTTTAAAAAATTGATTTTTAGAAAATTTTCATATTTGTAAACTTTGTTTAAGTCAGTTTTTTAATAAAAAAAAGATTTCATTTTTATTTATTAAAACTATTTTTAATGTCAAAAAAGTATAAATATCATAAGTTTTTTGATTTAAAATTCTTTAATAAATTAAATACTATATTATAATTATCATTTAATTATGAGAGATAATGATTGAAAAGATTAAAAAATGACATGTGATAATAATTCATTAGAAACAAGACATGTGACAATAGTGGTCTAATAAGCTGACATGTGGCAAAAAGTGTCACGCCCCCACCTCTCGTCACATGAGATGATGTCATTCGTTGTTCTGAGAAGGTTGCGGAAGCATAGTGGTGATTTCTCAAAGATGAGGTGTGACTTACTTGATCCGGTATCACAACACACAGATTAACTTAAAGTAAATACATTACATGGTTTCGTCATTACAACCAACATTATCGTTTACAACTAAATTTATTATACAAACTAATTTATTTAATTACAAGTGGTTGAAAGTGCAGCCTCACCGTGATCACTGTCTCCCTGCAAAAACGTTTGAGTTTGAAAGATCAGCACAAAGCTGGTGAGTCCGTAAAGTTCAAGTTCAACAGTATGAAATGATATGTCAGTTTAATATATATAGAGTTTAAGATAACCATAGGACCCGTATCTAGTTCCTTCCGGACAATTTACAATTTTATAAAGATACTACTCGTCGGTAAATATCTTGATGCCTCATTATCTTAATGTCTATCACTAACATTAAGAGGATATTTCGGAAACAGGTACAAACATTCACAGCAAGGGGAGTTGCAAGCTCCTAGCAAATGGGTTGTCAGCCGATAGTACTATCATTGTTTCCTGATCGGCCCCACATGGGTTCACTAGATACAGTTTCAAGAAATGAGGGCTTTTGATACTATGATAAAGATACTAACGGCAAAATCCCATGAAATCACACAAGAGTCACATGAAATCACACAGATAACAGTGATACATATCATATGTTCAGAAATAGATTTACAGAGGTACCCGATGTTTATAAAACATTAAAGATAAAAAGGGTTGTACGAAACTCACCTGAAGTCAGAAGAGTGGTGAAATCACACGCCGAATAGTAATGGTAGCTAAATTCTGCATTAGTTTTGTCACACCCCCACCTCTCGTCACCTCATGTATGATGTCACTGAAATGGTTGCAGAAGCATAGTGGTGATGTCTCTGAGGTGAGGTGTGACTTACTTGATCCGATATCACAAGCACACAGATTAACTTAAAGTAAATACATTAGAAGGTTCGTCATTAACATCCACATTACAGTCTACAACTAAGTTTATTTAATTACAAAACTAATTTATACAAGTGCAAGTACTCCAAAAGTGTGCCCTCACCGGCGATTACTGTTTACCTGCAAAAGGGGTTGAGTTTGAAACGTCAGCACAAAGCTGGTGAGTTCGACAGTTCAATTTAAAACAATATGATATGATAAGTATGTTCTCAGAAAGTTCAGTTCCAGATAACCATGGGACCCGTATCTAGTTCCTTTCGGACTGATATGTTCTTGTTTTGTGAAGATATTACCCGTCGGTAAATATCTTGGTGCCTCATTGTCTTAATGTTTATCACTTACATTAAGAAGTTTTGGAAATAGATAACAAACATTTGCCCCAAGGGGAGTTGCAAGCTCCCGGCAAATGGGTTGTCAGCCAATAGTACTATCAATGTTTTCTATTCGGCCCCACACGGGTTCACTAGAT
The DNA here is from genome assembly GCA_009363875.1 of Mikania micrantha. Classification (NCBI taxonomy): domain Eukaryota; kingdom Viridiplantae; phylum Streptophyta; class Magnoliopsida; order Asterales; family Asteraceae; genus Mikania; species Mikania micrantha. The sequence goes on from SZYD01000030.1 coordinate 32,175, forward strand.
ACAGTTCATGAAATGAGGTCTTTTGATACTGTGATAAAGATACTAACGGCAAAATCCCATGAAATCACACAAAAGTCACATGAAATCACACAGATAACAGTGATGCATATCATATGTTCAGAAAAGGATTTACAAAGTTACCCCGATGTTTATAAAACATTAAAAAGAAAAGGGGTTGCACGAAACTCACCTGATGATATAACGTAGCAAAATATCTCGAAGCTCATAATAAAGAGATGATTATGCATTTAGCACGAATTAAGCTTTGTAAATCGTTAATGACGTTGATCAGGTGTTATTAACCATTTACCCAACTCATAAGCTCTAAACGTTTCCCATCCCGTCACCCCAACGTGCATGACTCTAACTACCTTCCTAACCTTACACCTACGTCTTAACTCATGCATAACATTCAGCTCGTGGCATCAAACTACCCTTGACTGGCATTCTTATCATTCTGTCCCATTTTCAATTTAAGTCCAGTCATTAGGGATGACCGGATCTCTCAAACTATGGCTCTGATACCAACTTGAGAGGCCCCGAATTCCCGGGAGTCCTCTCAGTTGGCAAATCATCAAACTCATAGTCATTAAACCGAATGTACATTACGATGGCAGCGAAATATCAGGTGATTACATAAAACATGGCACACATATTATACATATCCAAACAAACTTTCATACATAACACCCGTCTATATAATCCTATAACATAGCCAGTTCATGCCAGGGTAGTTCTCAGTGTATGCTTTAGGGGTGTGCACGGTTCGGTTCGGTTTTTGGCTAAAACCGAAACCGAAACCGTCATAGTCGGTTTTTAGTTATTACAAACCGTTCGGTTTTCGGTTTTTCGGTTTTCGGTTTTTCGGTTTTTTTGTCGGTTTCGGTTCGGTTTTCGGTTTTTTCGGTTTTTTTTACTTAATTTTTGTTTTTGTTATTTTTTTTTCGCTCTTACGTCCAACATTGAAAATACAAACATGTTTAACAATTAATAAATCAATTGATCGAGCACCAATTAATTAAAAAAAACAAAATAATTACCATCATGTTCTTACATTAAAAAAAAATAAAAAGTAAATAATTAAATATGCAATAATTCCGATATTTACCTTTTAAAAATGATAGATTTTATATAATCTAAATTTTTATCATCTCCAACGGTAGACTTTTTGTATGTTTTTTCCCATTAAATAAGTATGGAAATAACAATATATATATATATATATATATATATATATATATATATATAGGGAGGTATTCCATTAAGAACCATTTTTATGTTAGGAACTTGAGGAACTGCATAATACACTTGTACATTATGCTTTAAGTTTTGTACATAGGGTGGTTATTTAAAAGGGTAAAATAGTAACTTCTCCTATTTTAAAGTAAAATTACTTTTATACCCCTAAAAAATGTGGTTCAAAATTAGTTCCTTTGGTTCTTTCATATTTAGTGGTTCTCAATTGAATAAGTCCCTATATATATATATATATATATATATATATTAATTTTTAAGAAATATTAAAAATCGGTTCGGTTCGGTTTTTTTCGGTTTTTATAAAATGAAAAACCGCAACCGAACCGAAAAATTCGGTTTCGGTTTTTTTCGGTTCGGTTTTTCCCGGTTATTCATTCGGTTCGGTTTTTTAGGTTTGGTTTTTTCGGTTAATTCGGTTCCGGTTCGGTTTTTTCGGTTTTTTGCTCACCCCTAGTATGCTTCGAGCTTTCCTGCTATGCCTTCACAAAACCATTTAACCTGATATACATGCTAAAACAAGTCAGCTTTCGCTGGTGAGTTCTAAGTTAACTTTTCATAAAAATCTTTACTCATTCATATAGGTATATAACATAACATAAGTCATATCATACATAGCATCATAACTCACCACCGACCGAAGTCGGTAGTCACAGTCATACTGTACCTAAAACATTTCATATACATAATATATATGACATCATAACATCAATCTTACGGCACATAAATGTAGCCTGTCCTGTTGACCGAAGTCAACATGCTTGCACAAGACTTATTAAACTATCAACCCGAAGTCGATAACTTATACATGCATAAGATTTCCTCAACTGGCGACACACAGTCGGCAGGCCTGTTCTTGCACAGGACTTCTTAAACCATCAATCGAAATTGACGGCTCATACCGGTACAAGACTTCTTAACATACATCATTCATACATAACATAGTTTAAATCATTTAAACTATCATATCATACCCAGTCCTTCGCACCGCAGTGCTCAGGTCTTGCCCAACCGCAGTGCTCAGGTCTTGCCCAACCGCAGCCGGGACATCAATATTACATTTCCTTCTCGACCTCGGTCGATGTCTTTTAAAAATCATTTCCTTCTCAACCTCAGTTGAGAATTCAAACATTCGTTACGTCTCCTCAGAGACTCTTAAAAATCATTTACTTCTCAACTACAGTTGAGACTTAAAATATTCTTTACATTTAAAAAAAACATTCCTTACTTGAAAACATTCTTTTCCTGAAAACATACTTTATCTGATCATAATCAGGTTACAATCACTTTCATAAAATAACTTTGTAACATGCATATCAACCCAAAATGATAAAACATTTAAAATAGGGCTATAAGAACTCACTTGATGTCTTACTGTAGCAAAATCCCTCGTAAACTGGTACTAACGGTATAACTCTGCATTGGTTTGCGTTTAATTAGCTATCTATACTTTAACTTACAGATTAAATCTTTCTGAACGTTCAATGTCAAAGACATTGCCTTGATAGTCATCAAACCGATATTAGGTTGATAACACACTTGATTAGTCAGAATAAATCTTGGATTAATCAAATAGTTAATGTTGTTGATTGAACTGCTAAAACAGGTTCCTAGACAAATTAATGGCTTAGAACTGACCAATCCTTGTTATTGATTACCCATATATCATGAAATATCACAACATAGCATTAGAATAGGTGTAACAACCATATTTACATACTAATCTGCCTGTTATCATAAACACCAGATTACCATTCCAATGAGTATGTTAATGGTTGTGATTAGTTTGAAACACCTGGATTTCACGTTGCATGTCAAGGATTAATCCAACTAATCCCCTACAGTGTCATAATCACATGGTTTAAACCATTATAACCATTGTTATGATTCCATGCAAACCGGGCATTACAACGGCTCAAAACAAGGATTTACCCGTTAACAGTTCGAGTTTGTTCATTTAAAACCAATCCTAGCCATCATCTAGGCAATAATCAACAACCCTAACTATATCATTACGTTCAGAAACAAGATTTAATCAATCATTATCAATCTAGAAGGTTAAAATGAACCATTACCTTTTCTGACGGATTCCTGCGGTTAAAAAGACGTTCTGGACTTGTATAAACGTTTCTTGATACGATCTAAAAGTTCCAGAGGCTTCAAAACTGAAAATTCAGTGGTTTGGAATGGTGGTTTTTCGTGAAAAGTGGTGGTGTCGTCGACTAGAAGGATAAAAATGAAGATAAGGCTGAAACCTTGACTTTTTAAGCCCACATGCGATCTGCTGACGTTTCGCGTACCGCGACAAGAAACCACAGAATCCTTCGCGTACCGCGAAGAAATCCGGAAGATTCAGACATGTTACGTTCTTCGCGTACCGCGAAGGAGTCTTCGACCTCATCCTTAGCGTACCGCGAAGACACCACAAGTTCAATACTTTGAAATACTTCTTCGTTTTTCGCTTCCGGACAATCCGTAACCCCGTTTCGCGTACCGTTTTCGCCCACGTTCACCATTTCTCACATACTTACATCCTGTAATAATTTCGTTTGTCAAATCATCGTGGATTTCAAGCACGTTCAAATGTGCTAAATTTCCGGTTGTTACAAATCTACCCTCCTTACAATAGGTTTCGTCCTCGAAACCTGTTACGTCTCAAACAAATGTGGGTAGAGTCGTTTCATCTCGTCTTTAGTCTCCCAGGTAGCCTCAGATCCTTTTCGGTGTTTCCATTGAACCTTAACTTGCCTAATCATCTTGTTACGTAACTGTTTTTCTTTCGTATCAACAATCGCAATCGGTTCTTCTATGTAATTTAGCTTTTCATCAACTTCAATGTCATCTAACGGCACATATGCTACATCATCTGCTAGACATTTTCTGAGATGTGAAACGTGAAATGTCGGATGAATTCCACTCAGTTCATCTGGCAGATCTAACCGGTAGGCTACCTTACCGACACGTGTCATTATTCGAAAAGGTCCAATGAATCTCGGACTCAGCTTTCCTCTTTTCCTGAATCGAATAACTCCCTTCCATGGTGAAACTTTTAACAGTACTTGATCACCCACTTCAAACTCTATTGGTCTTCGTCTTTTGTCGGCATAGGACTTTTGTCGATCCTGTGCAGCTTTCATTCGTGCTTTAACTAATTGAAGCTTTTCAGTCAATTCAGTTACTGCAGCTTTGCTTCCCACTTCTTTCTGTCCTACTCCTCCCCAACACACAGGTGTCCTACAACGTCTTCCGTACAATGCCTCGTATGGTGGCATTCCAATACTGGCATGATAGCTGTTGTTGTATGAGAATTCCACCAATGGTAAATGATCATCCCAGCTACCACCAAAATCAATGATACAAGCTCTCAGCATATCCTCTAAGGTTTGGATAGTCCTTTCAGATTGTCCGTCGGTCTGAGGATGATACGCAGTGCTGATATTGAGTCTTGTGCCCATTGATTCATGAAACTGTTTCCAGAATCTTGAAACGAATCGCGTGTCACGATCTGACACTATAGAAACTGGAACTCCATGTCTTGTAATTATTTCTTTCACGAATAATTCAGACAGTTTCTCCGACGTATAAGTCTCACGTATAGGCAAGAAATGAGCACTTTTCGTTAACCGGTCAACAATCACCCAAATAGTATCATGACGTTTCGCCGTGAGAGGCAACTTGGTAATAAAATCCATGGCTATGTGTTCCCACTTCCATTCTGGAACTTCTAGAGGTTGCACATAACCATAAGGTTTCTGATGTTCCGCTTTTACTTGCGCACATGTCAAACATTTATTTACGTACTGCATCACATTGAACTTCATACCTGGCCACCAGTAATCCTTTCGGAGGTCTTGATACATTTTCGTTGTACCAAGATGAATAGAGTAACGTGACTTATGTGCTTCGTCTAGAATCCTTGACCTGATGTCCCCATTTCGCGGAACCCACATTCGACCAAATCGAATCTTAACACCAAATTCATTTTCTTCTAGATTCTTAACTTGACCAAAGATTCTTTCAAATCCAACATTTTCTTCCTTTAGTCCTTCCTTCTGTGAATCTTTGAGTTCATTCAGGAAATCTGGTGTTATCACCAAACTGTAAGACTTAATCCGTATAGCAGGGTGTTCTGTCTTGCGACTTAAAGCATCAGCCACAACATTGGCCTTGCCCGGGCGATACAAAATCTCACAGTCATAATCTTTGAGTAGCTCAAGCCATCTTCTTTGTCTCATATTCAAGTCTTTCTGCTCGAAGAAGTATTTTAGGCTTTTATGATCTGTGTATATTGTACATTTGACTCCATATAAGTAATGCCTCCAAATTTTTAAGGCAAACACCACCGCAGCCAATTCCAAATCATGGGTTGGATAATTTGCCTCGTGGTTTTTCAATTGTCTTGAGGCATATGCTATTACCTTTCCCCTTTGCATAAGTACACAACCCAAGCCCAAATAAGACGCATCTGAGTATACAACAATGTCTTCATTACCATCTGGTAATGTTAAAATAGGAGCTTCGGTTAACTTCTTCTTTAATTCTTCAAAAGCTTGGACCTGAGTTGGACCCCAATCATATTTTACTTCTTTCCTTGTCAATTTTGTCAACGGTGTAGCAATCCTAGAAAAATCCTGAATAAATCTTCTATAATAACCTGCTAAACCGAGAAAGCTACGTACTTCCGTTGGTGTTTTCGGAGGATTCCATTTCATTACTGCTTCTATTTTAGCTGGATCCACCATTATGCCTTCTGGACTAATAACATGACCTAGGAACTGTACTTCCCGTAACCAAAAGGCACATTTGGAGAACTTGGCATACAACTTTTCTCTTCTTAACATTTCCAGTACTTCCCGAAGATGACACACATGATCACCTTCACTCTTTGAGTATATTAAGATGTCGTCAATAAACACAATCACTGATCGGTCTAGCATGGGTCTTCACACCCGATTCATCAAATCCATAAAACGCTGCAGGAGCGTTAGTTAACCCAAAAGACATTACAAGAAACTCATAATGTCCATAACGTGTACGAAATGCTGTCTTTGGAATGTCCTGTTCTCTCACCTTTAGTTGGTGATATCCTGATCTGAGATCGATTTTAGAAAACCAACTTGCCCCTTGCAATTGGTCAAATAGATCATCAATTCTTGGTAATGGATACTTATTCTTTATCGTGAGCTTGTTCAATTCTCTATAATCAATGCACATTCTCATGCTTCCGTCCTTTTTCTTGACAAACAACATTGGTGCACTCCAAGGTGACACACTTGGTCTATAAAAACCTTTGTCTAGAAGGTCTTGTAGTTGGGTCATCAATTCTTTCATCTCGGTCGGAGCCAGACGGTACGGTGCCTTGGCGACAGGTTGAGCTCCTGGCACAACATCAATTCGGAATTCGATTTCCCGATCAGGTGGAAGTCCTGGCAAATCCTCAGGAAATATATCAGGAAAGCTACACACCACGGGTACGTCTTCCAATTCTTTTACCTTAGATTCTTTATCGATAACATAAGCCAGATAAGCCCCACACCCTCGCCTCATAAATTCACTTGCCTTAATCATTGAAATGACTTTAGGCACGTTGAACACTTTATCCCCGTAAACCGTTACTGAACTCCCATTAAGAGCCGTTAAGACAATCATATTTCGTCGACAAACAATGTTAGCCTCATATTTGGCCAACCAATCCATGCCCAAAACTACATCAAAACCTCCTAACGTAATCAGAAACAACTTAACAGGGAATCTATGACCTTCTATATCAATGTAACAATCATCCTCAATGGCTTCCGTTACTCTAGTCAATTTACCAATAGCAGTTTCTATGTTAAAGACAGGTTCTATCTTTTTAACATTTGCACACAGTTTATCACAAAAAGCAATAGCCACAAAGCTCATACTTGCACCAGAATCAAATAACACTGAAGCAGGAATACCATTAATCAAGAATGTACCTGTCACCACATCAGGATCTTTGGCTGCCTGATCTTTAGTTATAGTAAAGGCATGAGCTTTTGCCTTTTGCTTTTCCCCTCCCTTGCTACTTTCTGGTTTGTTAAATTCAGTAGTTGTTGCCTTCGGTTTAAAGCAATTCTTGCTCACGTGACCGAATTCACCACAATTGTAACACTTTGGCCTACTCGGGCAATCATAAGAGAGATTTCCCGTCTTTCCACATCGGTAGCACAAAGTAGTCCCCTTAAGACATTCTCCCCTATGTCTCTTTCCACACTTAGGACATGTTTCAAATTCCTCCATTCTAAGCCTTTTCATAGAAGGTCCTGATTTGTCATTTCTGTGTATTTTAAATTTAGATGACCACTTTTGCTTCGGTTCCTCCTTTGTTGGTTCAGCTTCAACAACATCATCCCAGACAATGCCGCTAATTTCTACGGCTGATTCAAAAGTTCTGGGAGCATGCGCCTTCACATGGGTGCGGACTTTAAGTGGTAACCCTTCCACATATAATTTCATTCTCCGTTCCTCCGTGCTTACCAAATGAGGAACCAATCTTGACATTTCATTAAATTTTGACGTATATTGCCGATGATTCATACGTCCAGCTTTCAGTGTCAGAAATTCTCGCTCCACTTTATCAATTTCATTCTTTGGACAAAAATGTTTCATAACTAACTCCTTCAATTCCTCCCATTTCAAGCCCTCTACATCAGTAGTGGTCTTTGACTGCTTGATGGTGTTCCACCAATGTAGGGCTTCTTCAGTGAATGAATGAGCTGCAAATTTCACAGCTTGGTCTTCCCGGCATTCACTGATAGCGATAACCGCCTCCATAGCTGAGACCCAGTGGCAAGTAGCCACGGCATCCTTCTTACCATCAAAGGAGGGTGGACTGCATCCTTTGAAAGCTTTGTAATCACAACCCTTAAGTTTCTCTGACGTAGAATCACCGTTCTTAGTCCCGTGATCACAACTTCGTCTTCTTTGGTGCTCCCCTTAGTTCCTTCAGACTTGTCTTTCAGAGTATCCTTTAGTGCTTTTGTAACCAAGGCTGGTAGTTTTCATCCAGAATTTTACTAACCTCGTCAGAAATAGCCTTTACTACGATAGGCTCTAGAGTAAACTCGATTTCATCTTCCGGTTGTTCGTTGTGCTCGTAGTCGTCTTCATTGACGTTTTCTTCATTCTCGATACGAGGTTCTTTAGGTTCCTGTGGCTGCTTACGTGGTCTACCTCTTTGTCCAGCCATCTAACTACCTACAGGATGCACAATTGATGAGTCAGTACAGGATCAGTTTAGCACGAATTAAGCTTTGTAAATCGTTAATGACGTTGATCAGGTGTTATTAACCATTTACCCAACTCATAAGCTCTAAACGTTTCCCATCCCGTCACCCCAACGTGCATGACTCTAACTACCTTCCTAACCTTACACCTACGTCTTAACTCATGCATAACATTCAGCTCGTGGCATCAAACTACCTTGACTGGCATTCTTATCATTCTGTCCCATTTTCAATTTAAGTCCAGTCATTAGGGATGACCGGATCTCTCAAACTATGGCTCTGATACCAATGAGAGGCCCCGAATTCCCGGGAGTCCTCTCAGTTGGCAAATCATCAAACTCATAGTCATTAAACCGAATGTACATTACGATGGCAGCGAAATATCAGGTGATTACATAAAACATGGCACACATATTATACATATCCAAACAAACTTTCATACATAACACCCGTCTATATAATCCTATAACATAGCCAGTTCATGCCAGGGTAGTTCTCAGTGTATGCTTTAGGGTGTGCACGGTTCGGTTCGGTTTTTGGCTAAAACCGAAACCGAAACCGTCATAGTCGGTTTTTAGTTATTACAAACGTTCGGTTTTCGGTTTTTCGGTTTTCGGTTTTTCGGTTTTTGTGTCGGTTTCGGTTCGGTTTTCGGTTTTTTCGGTTTTTTTTTACTTAATTTTTGTTTTTGTTATTTTTTTTTCGCTCTTACGTCCAACTTGAAAATACAAACATGTTTAACAATTAATAAATCAATTGATCGAGCACCAATTAATTAAAAAAACAAAAAATAATTACCATCATGTTCTTACATTAAAAAAAAATAAAAAGTAAATAATTAAATATGCAATAATTCCGATATTTACCTTTAAAAATGATAGATTTTATATAATCTAAATTTTTATCATCTCCAACGGTAGACTTTTTGTATGTTTTTTTCCATTAAATAAGTATGGAAATAACAATAATATATATATAATATATATATATATATATTAGAGGTATTCCATTAAGAACCATTTTTATGTTAGGAACTTGAGGAACTGCATAATACACTTGTACATTATGCTTTAAGTTTTGTACATAGGTGTTTTATTTAAAAGGGTAAAATAGTAACTTCTCCTTTTTAAAGTAAAATACTTTTATACCCCTAAAAAATGTGGTTCAAAATTAGTTCCTTTGGTTCTTTCATTAGTGGTTCTCAATTGAATAAGTCCTATATATATATATATATATATATATATATATTAATTTTTAAGAAATATTAAAAATCGGTTCGGTTCGGTTTTTTTCGGTTTTTATAAAATGAAAAAACCGCAACCGAACCGAAAAATTCGGTTTCGGTTTTTTTCGGTTCGGTTTTCCCGGTTATTCATTCGGTTCGGTTTTTTAGGTTTGGTTTTTTCGGTTAATTCGGTTCCGGTTCGGTTTTTTCGGTTTTTTGCTCACCCCTAGTATGCTCGAGCTTTCCTGCTATGCCTTCACAAAACCATTTAACCTGATATACATGCTAAAACAAGTCAGCTTTCGCTGGTGAGTTCTAAGTTAACTTTTCATAAAAATCTTACTCATTCATATAGGTATATAACATAACATAAGTCATATCATACATAGCATCATAACTCACCACCGACGAAGTCGGTAGTCACAGTCATACTGTACCTAAAACATTTCATATACATAATATATATGACATCATAACATCAATCTTACGGCACATAATGTACCTGTCCTGTTGACGACGAAGTCACATGCTTGCACAAGACTTATTAAACTATCAACCCGAAGTCGATAACTTATACATGCATAAGATTTCCTCAACTGGCGACACAGTCGGCAGGCCTGTTCTTGCACAGGACTTCTTAAACCATCAATCGAAATTGACGGCTCATACCGGTACAAGACTTCTTAACATACATCATTCATACATAACATAGTTTAAATCATTTAAACTATCATATCATACCCAGTCCTTCGCACCGCATGTGCTCAGGTCTTGCCCAACCGCAGTGCTCAGGTCTTGCCC
>SZYD01000031.1:0-32471 GCA_009363875.1 Mikania micrantha
TTCAAATGGCAGATCACCAAAGAATCCCACCCTGACCGGTTGAACCGAAGAAATGATCTCGAATCACAACAAAAGCCAACCGCACCATTGGTCCCCCGAGGCTCATCTCGGTCTGAAAACGGTCACCCAACTGACCCACACCCGCCTTTCCAGCGCACCATCCCGGTCCAATACTCCAAACCACCCAAAAAGAAAAATTGGTGCACCCGGTGCCTATGTTGCACACTTTGTATAGTGGTCACACTCGTGCTCGTTATAGGCATACTAGCAGCAATTGTTTACTTCGGTTTTGACCCAAAACTGCCGAAATACTCGGTTGATGGCATTGCCATCACCCAGTTTGATTTAAACACTGACAACTCGCTATCGGCACAATTCAATGTCAACATAACCGCAAGAAATCCAACACGAAGATTGGAATCTCGTATGAAGGTGGATCAAAACTGACTGTGATCTACATGGGTACGGTCCTTTGTGAAGGATCATGGCCCAAATTCTATCAGGGTCACAGAAACACAACTTTACTAGATGTTCCACTAACGGGTCAAACTCAAGATGCAACCGGTTTATTAGGCTCGTTACAAGCCCAGCAACAAACCGGAACTGTTCCTTTGGTTCTCAGAGCAAAGGTTCCGGTTAGAATCAAGCTTGGTAAGTTGAAACTGCCTAAATGGAAGCCATTGGTGAGGTGTCGGGTGAATGTAAATACGTTATCTGCTGATAATAATATCAGGATTGGGATAGTAGCTGCAGTTTCAAATTTAGGTTATAATTCTTTAGATTTATGGTTGTATTATTATGGTGTTTTGTATTTGGTTTTTTTTTTTTGTTTTTTTTTTTTTTGACATTGAAGAGAAAGAGGAGGATGATATATCAGTTTTTCCTCCCTATCTACATTGGGATTCATTTGTAACTTACCAGGTGTGTATGATATATGGTTATATATGTTTTGCGATAATAAAGATACTGATTCGTTTAAACGGTTTACTTTTGTTATAGTTTTCAGACTTGTAAGATGTTCAACTTAATTTGGTAAATCAAGCCTGACCCGTTTTGATCAGTTTTATAAGTTTGCTGTTGTAATCTGAATTCTGAACCTTTTACCAAAGGATCAATCTATGCTAAGTACATACTATGGTGGATCAAAAAAGGTTTAGGATATGCATTCTATCAGAAGCATGTATAATCCAAAAAAAAGGTCAATTCATGCTTCGACAAATCTAAACCACTCCTAATAACGGATTAATTAACTATAAACATTATCTATCACTTTAGACTAATTTGATATGTATCATCAGCAATACAAGTTTCAATGCATTATGTTATGGTTTTAGTAAACTATAGCTAAGGGGATTAGTTGAATAACTACTATACATACAAATAGGAGAAAATTAAAATAATTAAAAAAAAATAAAAATCCTAACATGTCTAGAAAGAATTCTGGACCATCGGTCTAAAATGACACGGTGACAGTTTTGGAAAGGCATAAAAAAGAATCATTTCATGTTGTTGACCGTTTTGGTTTAAATCTAATTCCACTAAAATTTTATACTCAAATAATCTTTGTGTAATTCATTATTAAAGAAAAGAAAAACAAAAAATCAAGCATTAAAGAAAAGAAAAACAAAAAATCAATTAAATTGAGGAATAGTATTGTTATATTTTAAAAAATGCGTTTTTAAAGGCTTGATTCACTGTGCCTACAACGGTGTGTCCAAACACCTGTAACAACAGTGCGCCAAACCCAAGTACAACTACGAGTCTAACGTTGTCGTTGACTTGTTGTAATGTGTGTTTGATTACATAAATTCCCCCTCCCCGTTACAATAGTGTGTCTAACTCGTAGTTGTCAAAGGTGCTAGGCGCATAGACCTCGTCTGGAGCCTAGGCACAAGGCAAAAAAAAAAAGCATTAGTGCAAGACAAAAATGGCACGATAATAAAAAAAAATGCATTAAATATTATTTATGTATTATTCATTTACAAATATAACAAACTTCTAACATATAAACTTTTAATGTGAGTGTGTGTATTAAAAAGTTTATGTTAGTAAAATATATATAAGAGTTAGCAGCCTAGATAAATAATTTAAGATAAAAAAAACCCTCAAATATCTGACACTGAATCCAAAAATTGAAACCCTGGCGACCTGGAACAGCAGAAAGAAGATGCAGCGGTGGCTGCTACAACTTAACAGGTTCGTCACTTCTCCCCTTGATCTTCTTCAGTTGATTGAAAGTTTGCCGAAAGTTTCGCCTAAACATGGCCCGAAAGACACCGGCGTGCCTAGGTCACCTTTGACAACATAAGTCTAACCTACGTGTATTGCTGCCAGAAGCTTCTATAATTAGACATACTCAATTACCTCTCACTTTAAAGTACATGTGTGTACGGATTCTATGATTTTTTTTTTGTGTTTTTGAAATATCCTTTAATTGTCAATTCAAGCTTTCATAGATCTAAACGACTAATATACACACCAAATTTATTAACAACTAACATTATCTACCATTTTGTGACCATGTAAAGATTTTGGAACAATAGATATATAGGATTAGTTGAATAACTACTTTGCTACTATATATAATACACACAGGTAATGCACGTATGTACCTCACTGATAGCCATGAATATCTGTTTAAACTTGCTATGGCTTTAAACAATTTAGCTATTGAAATTTCAACAGCTGGATTCCTTGGATGTGGTTAATTGAAATGGGCGGGTTGGTACACCTCTATGAGTTCTTAAACATTCTTGTTACATAAAAGGAGTTCTAGAAAGATATGATCTACTTTCATTTAAAAGCTAAAAGAATCCACCCCAACACATATAGCAAGCACTTAATTTTTTAAGTTTACAAATCTAATATTGTTTTCACAAATAAGCCGTTTGCATTTTCTTAAAAAAAACATAATTGCAATTAAGCAGCATACCATGTAGCTCGTCAGTGAATAACAGGCTTCAGAGGATGAGCTCTCACTTCCGACAAATCTAGGCTTGCATCAATTTCCTCATCCAGTTCCCCAATAATGCTTCTGGAGAAAAAGATAAGAATAATTGATTAGTCTTAAAAAAATATAAAATCAAAGTGGCAAAATGCTAGATTGGTTAACAGGTCAAACGAGTAAATTTTGGTATGTGTCGGGATGGGTTTAATTTTTTTTTTTTAAAACCCTAGTTAGTGTATCATATGTCATTACAAAAAATTAGACCATACCAATAATGATGTAACTTTAGAATGAACGGTATAAGAGGTTATCCGTTAAAAATACAATTTGGGCAACTTTGGGATGGAATAGTATATTATAATATAAATGAACAATGTTAAGTCATTAAACGAAACATACATGTTATCACCCCTTATGATGTAAAGACCCAATACAAGTTGTTGAACTCCTTCCTGCATAAAAAAGTGATAAATATTGGTCAGATAATAAAACAAATATGAAAAAAAAAGCAATTGGGCATTATTGTATTAAAGATTACGTTAAAAATTTAAATATATATCAGTTTATAAATATAGAATGATTAAATACATGGATCTTGACATTTTCAACCCAATTTTTTTTTTCTTTCAAAAAGTCTGGATAATGCCAGACTCCAGATGTTGCCGCTCAAAAAAGGATTGGTTATTTACATACCCAACTTTTTTATTTTAACACCCCACCGACCCTATACGCCTCGTATAGGCCTATACGAAGCGTATAGCCCCTTCTGACACTCAATGATTCGAAAATGATTGGTCACGTATATGCCGCGTATAGGAGTCCAATCATTGACACTATCAAATTCTGACAACCAATGATTGCCCTCCCTATACGAGGCGTATACAGGGTGTAGAGGGTGTGGGGTGGGTGTGAGAATAAGAGGACTCTTCTAAATTTTAGATTCCAACATTTAAAGCCTCTCTTAGTGTATAACAAACCAGAGGGAAAAAAATCTTAAGATCAATAATATTTTTATGTTGAAATTGAACAAACCTTGGTGGAATAAACTCTTTCATGAGATTCATCTAGAATTATGTTGGTTGCTTGATCAAAACCTTTTAGAACTCCCTAAATGGCAACCATGATAATTAATCAAGAAATTATGTATAGTTTAAGGTGGTGATCCAATAGAAAAAAATAAAACTCACCACTATGTTTCGTCCATCGTTTGTGATAACTGAAATGAGTTCTGTAAGCAAGGATTTAATGAAACGGAGAACAGAACATTAACATTAGAAAAAAATGATTCAAACAAGAAATTTACATTAAACCTAATAAAACAACAATCATTTTGAGATGTACTTACGATCGACAACAGATTCAAGCCCAGGGCCACCCAGCATTTTTGCAACACCACAAAAAGGATCAGCTTACTTGAAATCACTCGTAATTCAAGCCTTGAATCGATGAAATCCAAGAGTAACAAATTGCATATTGGGGAGAGAAATGATTAGCCACAATTGATAAGAAATTTTAATGAAAATAACTTGTCAATATCTAAGTAATAAGTTGGATGTCATCAATAGTATTTCTTTCTGAGGCTAAAGAAATAAATACTGTAGATATGTATGAAAGTCATATATGCATAAATCATTTTCTATTGAAAGTTGAAATTGGGGTTTGTGTAAAAGATTGTGTTGGTCAACATATGAAAGATTTTCAACACCCAATAATTTAACAACTTTATAATAGTATTCTTGTTCATATGCTTGTAAGTGTTCTATTTATCCAGGTTTAATGAATGAAAACTAAACAATCAATAACCAACATTATCAAATTCTAAAGAAAACTTAGGTATTGGCCATTGGGTGAAGGCTAAATCTATAAATAACTAACCAAATACATAAACAAGATAACATAAATGTATCGATATAATTATGATGTTATCAAAAAAAAAGACACGAACTGGAAGGTAACACAGAGAGGGCTGCACCGGTAAGACCTCCGGCCTAAAACCCTAAAGAATATACGCATTTGTTGGTCCTAAACTTGACGACATTGCTTCATTTTAAGCAAAGCGTTACTCGTATGGTCTATCCGACTAATTATTCATTGGGGACTTTCATCAAACAGGTGGAATGCATATTAGGTTAAGCGGATTTCATAACAGAACAGCAATTTCATTGAAATTACCTCTTTAATGGCGGATAGATAACCCAAAAAGACAAGACGAAAACGTTGTTGCTGTTTGTTTCACTTCATTCATCACGTCCTTCGCATCGAATTCGGCTATGGAGGTGAACTGTAAGCAACAACAGTTCGTGGCACTATTATTGCTTTAATGTTTCTAATTTTCAGGTACTTTTACTTTGACATAATGTACACTTTGGCCCTTAAGTTTTAGTTTAGGCTTATCGCATCCTTTGATCTTTTTGGTTCCCCACTTCCCCATCGGTCGAAAAGTATATTAAAAGCATCCTTTTTCACAAAAAAGCAAAATCATTCGTTGCGCTAGAAACCATGGACGGACCTTAAGAAGGGCCGAAGGGTCCCCTGTTTTTCCGGTCAGAGGTCGATTTAGTAGCCTTTTGTGGGAAAATCTTTCGGTCTCCTTCGTTTTCTTCCTAAAAACCTTCGGTCCCCTCCGTTTGCAATGGTATAAAAGGTTTGTTGAACGCTCTACATCAGATTAAAGAGAAAACACAAAAGGACGGGCTGAAGAATAAGCATGAGACTATTTCTAGGTGAATTTCATGATTTGCTGACTTTTATTGTGCCTAATTTTTAATTAAGTTATATATATGTTCTTGCTCTCTGGCTCCTACTTAATAATATGTATATTTGCTGGATTGTATGTATGTTTTTATTGTGTATTATGAAACTGGATGTATTCATTCATATATTAAACTTTAATTTTGTGTGTTAATATTGATAATACTTGCAAGTTGCAAATGAGAAGGTTGATGAAAATTCATATTCTCCTGATTTTTTGAATGGGCATAAAATCTTAGGTTTACCAAATCACAACTTGGTATTAAAAACTGGTGGTCCTGTTATGTATCTTGGAAATATTGACGAGAAGGTGGTTTATGCAATTGCAATGACACTCAACTTCAAGTCTCAACTTCAAGTAATATTATTGGTAAACTGTGCTATAAAAGTTCAAATTATCTCTAAAAGTAACATTGGTACTCAAACTTTTATCCCTATAATTTCTTTAATGACCACATACTTAAAACTTTTTTTTTAAACTAAAAGAATACAATTTCCACTTATGGTATGTTTTATTATGACCATGAATAAAAGTCAAGAACAATCACTTTTTAAAGTATGCTTATTTTTTAAAGAACATGTTTTTACTCATGGTCAACTTTATGTTGCATGTTCAAGAGTTACAATAAGAGATAGACATTAGATATAATTCCTAAACATTGTTGATAGACCTTAAAACATAACACCAAGTATTGTCTATGAATAAATATTTAGAGACTTAAAGTTCATTGATGTAATTTTAATATTTTCAACTATTTTTGATTTAACATGTATATTTGTTTTGTAATATTTATGTATCTTTTATTTGTTTAGTTACATGGGTAATAGCCTAAATAGGGGTGTTCAAAATATTCAAAACTCGAAAAAATCCGAAACCCGAAAAAACCGTATCCGAAATCTATTTCGGGTCGGATAATATGATTTTAGATTCGAGTCGGGTCGGGTTTCGGATACACCAAAAAAATTTTCAAACCCGAAAAACTTAATTCAGAAAACCCGAATAACTCGTTATCCGACCCGATAATTACCTTAAACCTAATGTATTATATGCACTCATTTGCGTTGCGTGCAGTCTAAATTTGGGGAAGAGCACGAAATGGAAAGCCGCGACGATCAAAATCCAAACAACAATTCGTCTTCATCATCATCGTTCGTCATCAAAATACCTTCATACCAAGAAGTTATTCAGAGCTCCCAATCGAAACCCCCTGTTCAATCGCTTTTCAATCCTTCTCAGTCCTTCACTCAAGCATTCGATTATATCAAGAACACCGAGTTTTATGCTCCACCACCACCCCCACCTGCTTCAGCATCTTCCCAATCCGATTCTTCAACTTCAAGGTGACGCTCTTAGTTGATTGATTCATTTTGTTCTCTGATTTTCCCATTGGTTTCGTAAAATAGGGTTTTGCTTGCTCTGTTTTATTTATTTATTTATTTATTTTTTATCAGGGGGGGTTCTACTCCGCCTTCGTTGCCGTCTTCAGCTGCAAATCCTACAGGCGCGTCTTCGTCTTCTACGCTAAATCGCAATGCAATACTTGTTAGCCATAGGCAGGTGTGATACTTTTTTAAGGAAGCACACTTTGTTTTTAATGTAAGGGTCATTATTTGGCTTTGTTTATGAAGATTTAGCTTCCTAGTAATTTAGAGTTTACGCTATGTTCATTCTAAAAAACTGTCAGTCAAACCAACTTACTAAACATAATCGCAATCATAGCTGAGCTATTGGAGTTTCCCTCCATTCCCTAACATTGAGGCTGCTCCCCCCAAGACCCTGACTTCAAAACTTTTTTTTTTTCTTCTTTTTTGTCTATGGCAGCATTAAATATATCTAAGAGAAAACACAGTATTCGATGACCTAATTATCTGTATGATGGTTAACCAAGAGCTTCTAGCCTAATGGTTACCTCCTTGACTTCTCTATGGGAGGTCTTGGGTTCGAATCTGGGTTGAGGCATATTTGCTGAAGTCAGGGGGTTTATCCCAGTTGTGGGGTTCCTTCTGGGGTGGGCTCGGGCATACGGCCCAGAGCGTCAAATCCGAGGGGACGGTTGAAATCCCGTCTTGGGTGTCGTTGTACCCAGCCGTTCAAAAAAAAATCTGTATGATGGTTAAAATTGATTAGATCACTGACCTATTTTTTTTTTTTTTGAACGGCGAAGGTCTCAATTGTGTGAACCCACTGTTTCCAGGCCATGTTACCAAAGTCTAGTTACCTAGACCTCCCATAAGCCACCACAACCACCCCAGGAGAAAACCCCACCGGGAAAAACCCTAACCCCCTTAGACCCCTTTTTCGTTGCAGGAGGGATTTGAACCCAAGACCTCCTATTTGGGAGAATCCTGGGGTACTACTGAGACAATGCCTTTTTGGTGACCTAATTAAATAAGTTCAAAAAAAAAAAGTTGTGATTTAAGTTTGTAAAAGGGTTTTTTTTAATTCAATACAACCATTTTCAAACAAAATCACAATCTTGATGTCATTCAAAGCTTATTGAGGTAATGAGGTTCTACCGTATGGAACACTGCCCTTGTATAATCATTTATCATATAACTCATTTTTTCTTGTCTTAATTTTTTACTGTTTCTCATGCAGAAGGGGAATCCTTTGCTAAAACATATAAGAAATGTGAAATGGGCTTTCTCAGATATTGTCTGTGATTATATGTTGGGGAAAACTTCGTGTGCTCTTTATCTCAGGTTTGTACTTCAACAAGTAATCAACCATTGGAATAAACTGACTTGCCCTCAACAGATATTCAGTTACTTATATGTGTTGGATATATAAAAATAATCCAGCTGCTGCACAATAATTACAAATTGACAATAATTAGCTGGATGTATCTTTTTTTTTACATTGTTTGCTGAAAGATTTTACCTTATCTTTATCTTTTATCTTTTTATTTTCTTATCTCATTTAATCATTGTAATATTTCAAATGTAGCCTTAGGTATCATCTGCTTCACCCAGATTACTTGTATTACCGAATAAGGGAACTGGGAAAAAATTTCAAGCTTCGTGTTGTTCTATGCCATGTTGATGTTGTAAGACCCAGAGATCTGCACTTCTATGGTTGAATTATTTCGGATTAAATAGAACATGTGTATCAATCTGCAAGAGATCATTGTTCATTTCATTATTTCTGACAACATTGCAATCTGATTTGGCAAAACTAGATGAAATTGTCACTACACTTGCACATATTTTTTCATTACATACTTACATGGTCGAACATAAGATTTATCAATAATGTTTACACTCTCAGACGTATTAATTACGCCATTGTTGTCTAATTTTAATCATTTCAACTAAACATAAATGGTTTTGGAACAAGGGAATGGAGGAACAGTTTGAAAGAACATTAATCATCTTAACCATGTCTATGATTTATATCCTTTTCATTTAGAACGGATAAAAGTGATTTAATTTATATGATTTTGAGGGTATACCTATATTTGATTGATAAACTTTTTGTTTAAGTTTGTAATTAGGAGTGAGCATATAGTGACGTTTTATATACTTTTTCATTTGACTTTTGTTTTATGTTCTAGGAAGATGTTGTTAAACCATTGTTGGAAGTCACAAGAACGGCTTTACTTCATGATTGCACTCTTTTATGTGGTTGGAGGTAAGGTGTAAATTTATAAATCTAAATTTTAGACAGCATTCTTGCTTATTTTTAATGATCATAAGTATTTGTTTGCTGTGTTTTAACGTGAAATCATAGTTGTCAAAGGCGCAATGCATGCTCAAGGCACAAAAAAAGCGAGGGTCTTTTTAAACTAGGTGCATAGTATTAAATTACCATTTTTAGGGGTTTTACATGTTTTAGGCTTTAAAGTCTTTAAAAAAATAGCTATAAAACAGTTATTAATCTAAATATGTAAAATTTTTAAAATATGAAAACCTTTTTATGGTTATTTTAGATTGGTTTATGGTTAAATAATTTTGAACTTTGCTGGATTTTCCAAAATTTTGCTGGATTTTCCAGAATTATTACGGAATCTCGCTGGAAATTCACCGGAGTGGGCCTAGGCTGCCACAATTTTTTTTTTTTTGCGCCTAGGCGAGCACCCGAGGGCTTTTGACAACTATGCGTGATAGTATTTTGAATATGGTATGTCAAAATGATTCTAGGAGTGGGTAATGATTCTAATGTTTTGGAAATAATTCCCACTTTTCTTTGTACATATCACCAGTTTTATGCATAATACCACTGTACACAAGCAGACCTTTCACTCTAAAATGAATGTTGATATATTTTTATTATTTAATAAGGCTGATAAACTATTTATTAAGCTTTTATTCTATCACCGTGAGAATTTGTCATTAGGAAACTCATGGTCCCCTTCATTACTCTGTAATTTAGTAAGTTGTATGCTTTACAAGTACGGGCGACTTTTGAGTTTTGACCCATCTGAGTCATTTTCCTTTCAGCTAACTTTTTAAAGTTTACCCATTTGAGAAAATTGCCACCTATAACTAAAATTATTGTTAATGAATTCTACTTTATTCTAGAACTTGAGATCTGTTATATTGTTTGTTTCAGCTTGGAAGAATGCGGCCGGTATCTGGAAACAATAAAAGTTTATGAAAACAAGCCTGCAGATATCATTCAAGGCCAAATGGATACAGATTATTTATCACGGGTACGAGTTCTTGGGAGTTTTTTTTCTCACTTTCATTCAACATTTTTTATTGCATTTTTTTCCTGCTAATATGAGCTTTGTTATGGCTGTTATTGGCTACCTTTTGTTCAATAAATTTATAGAGTTTTACTCGATATATATTTCCTTACTACTGCCGTAATGAACTGCATTTGCAGCTATCACATGCTCTAACATCAGTTCGACATGTCAACAAGACAGATGTGGTTACTCTTGGTTCTACATTTGGGGTACTTCTTTTCCCATTTATGCTCTTAACAAATATGTGCTTGAAGTTTGGGAATTTATTTTAATATTTAATTTTTTTGCAACATCTTACGCTCTTTAAAATTGATTATTTTGGCCTAAAACTATGAAAAACCCCAAACCGTAACCAAACACTACAGCAGTAACAAAACCGACAAACAAACATACGTAGTAAGTGGGACTGGGGAGGGTGGAAAGAAGGCAAACCTTACCCCTATCATATTTGGATAGAGAGGCTGCTTCTGTGGAGATCTCCGGCTCACAGATTAATGCAATTTCACATCACCAAACGTTAAGAGTCTCTATTCTGTTTCATCTTTTTGTACTCTCTCCCAGACTGGGGGACTCTCATGACGCAGCCTCTCTACCTCATTGGGGTAGGGGTAAGGTTTGTTTTCATCTCTACCCCCAGACCCCACAAAGTGGGATTACACTCGTGTACTTTCTCCCAGACTCTATTTTCTAACCTAAAACAAACTAGCTTTGTGATTATATCTTTGTAAATCTTGTTTAGTTGACAATTTGTTTACCATTCTTCAGTCTCTCTCTCATATAATGGATGCCTCAATGGAAGATCTAGCTCGTTGCCCTGGCATTGGAGAGCGTAAAGTATCTCTCTTCATTCTTGTCTTGGCCTTTTGTCTTTGTTTTTTACTCACCTATAAAACCAGTCATTGATTTTATCGCCCAATAAATCATTTTACCTGTAGAGGTGGCGAAAACAGGCGGGCTGTTAATGGGCCAAAGGGTATTTTGGGTATCAGTCAAAGGTGGGTTGATCACCTAAAACAAAATTTTCTAAATCTTTTAAAAATAGCCGATGTCTCGTATGATTACAAGATTTTTTTAGCACTAATCAAAATTTTCATTAAACGATAATATTTAAAATACACTTTGGATTATTTCAACCTCATTTTGCTTTTACTTGGTTTCGATATCTGGTTTTGACCCATTGGAGTTGCAACATGACCCAAATGACCCATTTACAATTAAAAGGGTCAAAATTGCCACCATAAATACTCAGTAATCCATGTCTAATATAGGTGATATAAAAATCTGTTTTTGACTTCTAACGATGAGGTATACCTGCTATCAAGATTATCTTAGACTCACCACAATTCTCATGTAGTAATTTTTCAACTTTTGTTAATCGTTATTTCTCTTTTCATGAATTGTTGATCAGGTAAAGCGTTTGTATGACACATTCTATGAACCATTTAAACGTGTGATTCCTAAGCACTCTTCAACAGTTGAAACTTCTACGCAGCATTTTTCTCCAAGGGAAGTAAAACAAGACGAGGATGAAATAGCGCGTTCAAGTAAGCGCGATAAAAAAGAATCTAATCTAACCGTCAAATCTGCTCTTTCAGCAGCTTTTGCAAAATACAAGGTGAAAGTTGGTACAGAAAATAATCATCAACAAGAACATGAAAACCAGAAACAATAATCAAGATTTTTCTTAATGAATTCTTGATTTGTTAAACTAAATGTAGTCAGAAAGTTAAATTTCGTTGTTTTATCAAGCAAATATGTCACGGTGGTAGTTTTTTTGTAATGAATCGATTAATTTGTGAATGTATATATTCATTTAACAAAGGTTGATTTCTATGATATGAACTAGTACCAACATCGAGTCCTAGACAAGCGGACCATATTTTAACAGCCGGAACAATAAACACTAATAATGAAAATGATTCCTTAGTGAGATTATACAAGCAAATGCCTAAACCAAAATATGTTATTGTTATGGGAGTGAGTATGTGCAATTATAGGGGATATTCGATACTGATTCATTGTTCATGGAGTTGATAAGCTAATTTATATGGATGTCTATTTGCTGGGCTGACCAGAAGCAATTATAGATGCTATAACAGAACTTTATCTTCATGAGAAAATATCTCAAGAATTCTACTATTTTGTATATTGATTACTTGAAATAGAATATGTGCTTGGGAGATTTCTAGAAGTGCGATAAAAGGTTTAATGTCTTTTGCTTCTGTTGCTAAAATAATTTTAAAACCGTGGTACAAAACTATAAATCAGAACAATGATACGAGTGTCATTTTTACAAGTGTTTGATACATCAATAATGTGACTATCGGTTTTATTCCAGTGTTATAAAAATCGGCATAGGCGACTACCTAGGCGCTAGGCGGCCTTCTACTGTGTCGATTTTGGCCTAAGTGGTGCCTAGGGGGAACCTAGGCGGCTTAATCAGATTTTTTATTTTTTTTTGATTTTTTTTTACTTTTTCTGGTAAAATGGACCAATTTCATGATTATTTAGACATTGCTCAACCCAAAATCTTTAATATGTCTCTAAAACATCGACTCCAGTCGCTTAACATCGAAATTCATCTCTAAATTTTGAACTCAGTGTTTAATTTAGAGATGAATTTCGATGAGAAGCGTTGTGTCCTCAATGCGATTATACTTCCCCTACCGAGGGTGATCGAGAGGTGACTTCCCCGAGTGGAATATTTTCTCCCCCGAGAGCCCAATCAGTGATGTTGTGTGTGGTTTTAGTTTCATCCTTGCTTCCTCGTCCAATTGCACAAAGCAATGTTCATACATGAGTTACACGACGCTTCCTCTATCCCAGTAGACTCGATGCACTTCTTGACCATCAACTTTCGCGTTGACTATAACCGGTATGGGATGACTTGTTACCGGTGCTAGCGGAAAGTCTATCTTTGCATGCACCATTGCTCTACCGTGGCTGTGTCGGAGAACAGTTATAGATGGTCATCTGGATCACCCAAGCCATCATAAGTCTTGACGTTGGCTGACATTTTTGTTTTGAGCGGAAAAGAGAAATTGGCAATTCCTGCTGAAAACTTAGTGTGTGTGATTGGTAAATAAGGCTGAGAGAGGCCATCAATGACCCCGGTTGGTTGAGTGACCGGTGGTGTAATAGTATATGTGTTAAAAGGCAACATGTTAGACACTTAGGAAACTGAGTAAGGCATTCTAGGCATGTGAAAACTCGAATGTGTTGAGTAAGGAAAAAGTTGCATGAAAGGAGGCGGGGCTATGTTTTGGCCAGCCATAGGATTGATCAGTTGATCTCCTGCGTATACCGCACTCGCAGGGACCTGGGGGAAAGGCATTGAGTATGTGGCAAAAAAGTTGGTTTCTTGATTTGTCACTGGTTGTAAAAGAGCTGGTTGGCCCTGGTTAAGTGGTACAACTTCCAAACTGGTCAGCTCATGGGACACTCCTCCCAAGAGTTCTAGAAATGTTTGGTCTGTGACCTCGGGTAACACTATCGGGCCAGTGTTATTGCAATCGTTGTTATGTCGACACCTCCTGGAGGAGTCTCCTTTGTAAGCCAGGCGAATTCTAATGCCTCGAAGGCATTCCTCCCTTATATAATTGTTTATCAGTCCCCGCACAGTTTCGGGTGTTAGTTCGATCATATCAGCTATGAATGGGGATTGGCACCGGTTGTCTTTGGGTTGCCTGTTCCCTCCATTTTTTTTCTAGGGAACCTTCTACCTATAAAATCAACTACGGTGAGAGAGCAGGGAATATCTTACCCATAAGTTAAGCAAGACATTGCCCCATGATGGGAGCCAAATTTGCTTCAATGGTCTCTCGTTCCAGTTGAGCTTAGTATTCCTGCTAAGACAAGTAAAGAACACAGTTAGCCTTAACAGATGAGAAGAATGGTGTTGATCAATATATTGGTTCCTAAAACATGTACTATCCCTTTCAAGTCACCACGCAAGTAGACATTTTTGACACAAGTTGATGGACAGGCCATTACGAGATACGTCAAGGTTAAAGAACTATCAGGATGGTAGTAGATTTTGCCACAAGACTAAACATGTATTAATAATCAATACGAATTCATTAAATTTAGTGTTGAACGGGTTCATTTGAGCCGGGTGTGTTGAACGGGTTCATTTGAGCCGTTCGAACATTCTTTGGTCGTGGTTTTCTAAATTTCTTGCTTGATGACCCACCACGGGATGAACCTCCTTCCATTTTACTTGAAAATTTTATAAATTTAGTGTATAGTTTGTAGAAGATGAGAGAAAAGTATGAGATTTGTGGTTGTTTAGAGTTGTTTAAAATAGGAAAAAAATTGGATTTTTTTTTTGTTTAAACCCCAAGAGCATGGAGCAACGGTCGAATTCCCCTCTCCCCACGCTCGGCTTGATTCGGTGAGTAGTTCCCGGTTTACCCCACCCCGAATCCGGGGGGCGGTGTTCCCATCCTTCCCCAAATTGGTGAAAGCCTCCCCGGCTCTTCCCATCCTTCCACTCCGAGTGGCCTAATAACTAGTTTTAGAGTTTGGATTTTAGGGCATGTTTTTTTTAGGTTTTATCTTTAGGTTTAGAGTTTGTTTTTATAATTTTGGTTTTTATTATTAGGGTTATTATTTATGATTTAGGGTTTAGGTTTTAGGTAATTACAAGCCGGTTCCATTTTTTGGTTTTAAACTCATTTAGGTTCGCTTTTTTTGGTTTTAATGTTTTTAAAACCTGTTTATGTTAGTTTTGGTTTCGGTCTCGGTTTTTTTGGTTTTTCTACGTAAGTCTAAAATTTTTGACCCAAGAGAAAGAAAGACCCAAAATATTTTTAAGCCTATAAATTCAGTAACAATCATTTTCTTTTTGGTATCATAGTCCTAAAAAAGTATACGGATTCTATATTTTCGTAACATGCATTCGATAAATTTGAAACTTTTGTCATGCATATAGGTTTTTGGCATCATGAAACTAGAAAAATAAAAATATAAGGTTTATACATTATTGAATCTTGATGGAGTTATTTGGGTAATTGCAATAAGAATGAACTATAATTTTTTTTCCCAATCCTATACACACAGAAAAGTTATTGATATGTAGATTTTGACATTTAAGCTGCAAGAATGTTTTGCCTAACACCCTTTTACCTTAAATGTCATACCATACGATATACAAAGACAATAGTATTAAATATTTAACTAAACATCAAAATATGTCCAAGTTCTTAATTATCAGTCTTTACACGCATTAATTGGAATCCCATGATTGTCCTCTATAGTTATACATATAAACACAAAAGAAAATATGCTAGGGTTGAAGAATGCTCAATAACAAAAGAAACAATATCAATATAACAATCAATAGCGATAACAAAACGATGATATGTAAGAAGTCCTATAACAATGATCATCTGGATGGAAATACCCATGTAAACCAATAATAATAACAATATAATATGTACGTAAACTACATTTTTAATGCACCAATATGTCAATGGATATGTTGGCATATCCGCTTACCAATAACAATAAAAGTGATTACCTAAGATTGATCTATATGTTTATCAATAACAAGAATCAATAGTATCACAACTTAGATAGATGTGCTCGGGTATTAAGGACAATTACAATAGTCATTGTCATTACAATGCCAAAAGGTTTATGGCGTAATATATATTAGATTAAATATCACAATTGATTATGTTCTTGGATTCATTTGTTTATGTTAGTTATAGCATGAAGAGTATAGGATTTCAAATTATACGTGTTTGTGAGTGTGAATTCATTTCAAATACTAACATTACAATAGTGCAATTTAATCAATCTGGTACTACTCAACTATTTATTTCTAAAAGTATATACACATGAAACCTTTTTTATTTAGTAACAACCTTTATAATGTTGGAAATTATTTCCTGGATAGGTTATATTTGACGCCTCTGAAGCGTTCATGTATGTAGGTCAGCTCGAGTTTTTTAATGCACAAGCTCATGATGCATTAAATAGCTTTAGAAATGCACTTTGCATGACATCTATCTCACTCATGAATTATGTTTGTAGCTTTATTGTGACTATTATAATGAAGATATCTACAGAGGATGATATGCCAGGGTGGATTCCAGGCAATCTCAATCGTGTTGTTGGCGTAAGTTTTTGAAAGTGTAAATAGCTTTTAGTGAAACTTAATGAAAATATTACTTGTTTTGCTTGCAGTTGTTGTCTAAAGGACTACTAATACAAGCACATTTAAGTCATGGGTATATTTTAAAACTTATGATGATGTTTAATTTTTGATGTCATATTACCTGGGAATAATAAACAAATTTTAAAGCTAAAGCTACATTAACGCTAATTTGTTTACATGTTATATTTACAACCTAACAAGGTTATATTTAAATGTTAATATGGTAAATTTGGGTTGCAACGGCATCGATTTTGTTTGATTTAATCCTTTTTTGTGTTGATTTGATTTATAGAAGCAACACTTGACAAAGTTCATCAAAGCTGCAATGGCAAACAAAAAAAATAAATATCAAAGTCTAATAAGAGAAGCTAATGAGTATGAGAAAAGTAGACAATTGAGGGTTCAAGATAACAAAAAAAGACTACAAGAATTAGGAGTGAACATTGTGCAATCGTTGACAAGTTTGACAATGTGTCAAACTTTAAAGAAAAAAATACTGAAACAGAACTGTCAAGCGCGGGACGCGGACTGTATTCCTGACTCGGGGGATGACATACAAGTTGGTAGAAGTGTTGTATTCAAAAAGGTAAATTGATCATAATTTTTTTTTATTAATTTGTTTTTATTTACCTTTGTAATATAATGAAAATTATTTTGTTATAGCAACACCCTCCAAAATATATTCCACCAATGTCCATAAATAGAGTTGCTAATTTAATAAAGTTATGCCGAGTGTTTGCTTCAAATATCACCCAAGAGGTACCTTCAACTTCCAATGCAACGAAACAAGCCTTGAGTGAAACAATCGAATGTAATAAAAGAAGAGCAAAGAGAAGGATGGTTCAGGTATGACCGGTTCCAGTTTGGGTTGTCGGTTCATGTTCCGATTCCGTCTTTTGCCCACCTCAACCGCCAGCCACCCATCGCCACCGCCAACCACCACCCACCACCAACGTTGCGACTCACCGTGAACGTGGCCACCCACCTCCACCGCCACTCATATATACCGTCATCCACCACCATTTTCACAACACACCACCGCTACCTAGGGCTGCCCAAAAAGCTCGAAGCTCGGATTCGGCTCGTAGCTCGTTCGGAAAAAGCTCGGATAGAGCTTGGCTCGAATAAAGCTCGTTTGCAACCGAGCCGAACCGAGCCAGCTCGTAGCTCACTCGTTGCTCGGCTCATATGCTCGGCTCGTGGCTCGGCTCGTTTGTACAACATGTTATACTAAAATATAAAACTATAGGGTTACTTTTACTAATAAATATACTTTGGTGTTATTTTGTGATTATGTTAAAAAATAAAAATAAAAAAATAAAAGAAAATAGGATGGAAATACGAAATGAATCTTAATTCTCACGTGCTCCACTAATTCCTAATTCCTAAATCATATTCTTAATTCATATTTCCACGTATTCACGCCTCTTCTCTTATGTAAAACCGAGCCAAAAACGAACCGAGCTGAGTTGAGGTGAATGCCATTCAAATTTAAATTTCATATGTAAAAACTGAGCCAAAAACGAGCCGAGCCAAGCCAGCTCGGTTAAAAATGAGCCGAGTCCGAGCCAAGATTTCAGGCTCGGTTTACAATCCGAGCCGAGCCGAGCCAGGCTCGGTTTAAATCTGAGCCGAGTCCGAGCTGACCCTAGGCTCGGCTCGTCTCGTGAACACCCTTACCACTACCATAACCTTAAAATGATTGTTAATATAAAAATGTCATTTTTTTTTATTTTGAAAAAGTTATTTTGGAAAAACAAATCCAAACACATTTTAAAAAGTCACAAGTTAATATACATTTTTTGACAAAAAAATCATTTTAAAGTTAAATAAGCAATCGTAAACATGGCATAAAACCTATAACTTTAAAATAAACTCTTAAAGCCTAAAGAAAAAAATCTAAAAGTTAAAACCAAGACCTAAAACCTAAACTTTATAGCTAAACGTTAAACTTAAAACTTAAAAGTTAATATTGTAAGTTTGGTAATACGGTTCCAATATCATTAAAATAGGTTCAATCGAAGTTCTATCATGAATTCGGGGTCATGATAAGATTATGCCCCCATCTAATCAATATCAATCATGTACATTATTGTACAAGGCCGTGAGATGAACCTAGAGTCAGAATCCGTTATACCGGAATTACAAACAACAAAACCTTTATTACTATAACGAAATCAGCTACATATTGAATCCTAATAAATATATATATATATATATATATATATATATATATATATATATTTATTAAAAGCAGATTTTGGACAAAGCAGAGAATCTCATGTGTCTAGTCTTTGGTTATGTAACATCTTTAGTGAACCATATTGTCTGTAAAGATGTTCTCATAACCAAACAAACCAACTCTATGTTGATTGGTTTATTAAACTTAATACGATAAAGACGATCAATGTCGGTCATAAAACCATACATGTAGGGCTGTAAACGAACCGAACGAACACGAACAAGCCCTTGTTCGTGTTCGTTCGTTTAATTTTTAATTTGTTCACGAACGCTAACCGAACGAAAATTCTTGTTCGTGTTCGTTCATTAAAGAATTTTGTTTGTTCACGAACGGTTAACAAACACTAACGAACACATATTATTTAAACAATAAAAATCAATATTCTTAATCTCAAGCATCGAAGATAATCATTTATAAATATATTAATTAAAATATCATAGTATTAAACTAAAAAATACTTAAATATTATGGTATTAAACTAAAAATTAAAAATATACAACACATTTAATGAGTAAAAATAATTAATGAATTTAACTTAAACGAACACGTTACCAAACGTTTACGAACACAAATGAACGAACACGGCCTCTGTTCATGTTCGTTCATTTAATTAAACGAACGGAATTTCTTGTTCGTGTTCGTTCATTTATTAAACGAACGAACATAAACGAACTTCCCGGCGAACGGTTCGCTGAATGTTCGGTTCGTTTACAGCCCTACATACATGCATAACATAATTACGATTATTTGCAAATAAAAAGTTTGCTACAAAAACTATGATGAGATGAACGATCATTTCACATTCCCATCAATGACATCACACAATCCACGTACGACTAGTTCATCGATCTCGTAACAGGCATCCACATATCACTTATTTAGCTAGCTTCCTTGTTTGTTTAAACTCAAGTTAGCTAACTGACTTGTTAAAACCAAAGTTGAATCATCATGATCCGGATCTACTGCCCAAGTCATCGGGAAAACAAGATTTCTGCCAACAAGTACAAGTTAATTACTTTAGAACTCAAAAGAATATATATTTGAGCAAAAAAGACTCAAACTTGATCACATGTACCTTTCAAAACGCTTGGTTTGGCAGCGATTGATCATTTCGATCGTATAGTTCCCAAAATCACTCTCCAAATGTACAAGTTGTTGTATCTGATACAATGGCAATATGTCCCAAAACTTCAAAACCTGAAAACATAGCGAGTTTTCGTATGCAATGTCTACACTCCAAACAAGATAGAGATGTTCATTAACACTGTATATCTCAAACATCTTGAGCATTCCTTGTTCATCATTGTAATTGTTTATTTTATTTTTCTTCATCTGTCGCCAACCTCTTGAAAGCTTCACAAGAAGTGAGATAAGTAGTTTACGAAGATGAAGGTTCCTAATGTTAGTTGTTCTTTGAAGAAACTTGCTTGTAAACTTTACCTGCCCAAAAAAAAAAATAGATTTGCAGCTCATATTAATGTGTGATTTCAAAAGTTAGATTATGTATATCACCTTCCATGTTGAGTGCTTAAAAAGTATCGAGTCGGTTTTTAGTAACGAAAAATAATCTGCTAGCTCAACCATGGCATTTACCATGACTTGAGCCAAGGACTTGTCTTCATGTGCATCAAAAACGCACCCACGGTTTTCGGCATCGTTAACTAGAGCATTCCATACTGAACCACTCTTGATCATGGTCTCTTTGTTTCCTACAATCCACAGACAATGCCTTGCTCGGGTTAAAGCAACGTTTGCTCTTTCACGACTTGAAAGAAATCCAATGGACCCTCGATGGTTACCAATGGCGGATGCACATATATGGAATGGGTTCACAGGAACCCATCGAGCTTCGGCTCGTTAGTAGGAAAATTTTTTTTCGAAAGAGTTAAACAATAGGGTGAACCCATTACAATTTTAGAGGTGAATCCTAATGTGAACCCATTAAGATTTTTAAAAGTGAATTCCTAATTTAATTTTCACAACAATTTGTCAACTTGATTGAGGCAAGTAATTTTTGTTAGAAAAAGATAATAAAGAATTAGATTTCTATATTATTGTGTTAAAATCACTTTCCGGTCATATAAACTTAGCAAGCAAAATGGTAGTTATTAGTGGTTAAGCCCTTGAATTAAGTTAATTTTGGTCATACAAACTTGGCATATTTCGTTTAGGTTTCGAGGCGTTGCTTTGAACCCTACAACTGGCGTTGCCCCCTTGACCCATGCCTACTCAATGGCCAGCAGGACCGCCACCTTGGACACCGTAAGGGCGTGTTACCCCCTGACTCCCGCTTGGTGTGGAGCTCAGAAATCTTAAACGAAAATGCACTTTGTACCTTCGAACTCTTTAATGACGACGTTTTTTTAAATTTTAAACGTTGACTTATTATATCGCACTGTTAATACGTGAATGAAGAACATTACAAGACCCAAACCGTCAACCTGACCCGAAAATTTTTATGTCCGGTTCTATTTAATTAAAATGTTAGAAAAAGGTGAATCCACTGAAAAAAATTCCTGGATCCGCCACTGATGGTTACATCGAACTGTTGAAAAAATTATGACATCTTCTTCGCTTCCTTGAAACCCATCAACGGATCGAACATTCACATAAAAACTCCAATCTTTTGACACCCGATTGTACCTTGTGCCAAGTTTTGCTTGAAGTGCATTGATTTGAGCCTTGTATGGCGAAATGCACCCAACGGTCAAAGTTTGTTTCTTGCAGGCGGATTCTAACACATACATGAGATATATTAGAATTTTATGTATTACAATATCAATCAATATTGGAATGTTTTATTTTCATTCGTATATTTAGTTCATAATATTCTCCTTCTATTCCTAGGAGTATAATTGGTAGTTTCCATTTTAATGTTTTCTCATTGTATATGCTTTCGTTTGAAGTAATGAAAGTTAAGAACCTTCGGTACCATTTTTTTCATGGCATCAAAGCAGGTTTCAAATTGAACATAATATTTCAAATAACTTCACAATGGCCGGTTCAATGATACTTCACCATACTACCTACACACTTCCAATTATCCTAAGAAAATGCATGAAACAACAGCCTTTCAAACTTCTTTGCAAGGAAAATAGGAGCCAAGCAACAGAAAAAGGGTGGAAAAGGGCTGAAAATAAAATCTCAAACATAAAAAACGAGCATTGTTCCTTTTATGGAAGGGACGAGCATAGTAGAGAAGATTGCTTCGTAAGAAACGGCCGATGGCCTGGAAAGAAAGAAAAGACTAAATTAAAGGTTGCAATGGCAGATAATGATATAGGCTTTGTGAGATTATTTGGTGGAAATTCTGAAGGCGAAATTGTTAAAACACATAATGTTGCTAACATTGCAGGTAGATTAAATGAGGATCATGATTGGATCGTTGACTCAGGTGCAACTATTCATATTACATATCAAGAAAACTTGCTTGAAAATGTAAATACAAGAGCACTTGAGAAACTAGTCACGATACCAAATGGGGAAGCCATTCCTGTGAAAGGGAAAGGTGATCTCATCTTAGGAGGAACAAAAGTTAAAAGGGTTCTCCTTGTACCAAATTTTACTTGCAATCTATTATCAGTTAATCACTTAACAAAGGATTTCAATTGAGCTATAACCTTTTTCCCCGACTTCTTTGTCTTGCAAGGCTTGAGGAGAGGAGACTTGATTGGAGCTAGTAGTTGTCGTGGGGGCTTATATCGAATGGGGGAAATAAGAGAAGAAAGACATGCGATGATGGCGACTACTGAAGCATGGCACAAGAGACTTGGACATGCCTCAGATACAAAATTGTCTCATGTTGATATTCTCAAAGGTGTTACCTTTAAAATAAATTTTGTAACTCTTGCAATAAAGCTAAATTTACTCGGTTGCCGTTTCTGGTTAGTTTTGTTAAAACAAGTGAATGTTTTGACTTGGTGCATTGTGACATTTGGGGAAAGTATAGAAAACTGTCACCCACACGAGCAAACTATTTTTGAACTTTAGTAGATGATTATAGTAGAGCAATGTGGATTTATTTGCTCAAACATAAACATGAAGTTAGCACTTGTTTAATTCATTTTCATAAGATGGTCAAGACACAATTTGGAAAATGTATTAAATGAATTAGGAGTGATAATGGTGGTTAATTTGTCTCAAACCAAATGAAACAATTTTATTCCAAACAACGAATAATTTTAGAAACTACTTGTCCTCATACCGCACAACAAAATGGGGTGGCTGAGCGGAAACATCGTCACCTTTTAGAAGTTGCTCGAGCCATACGGTTTGAAGCTATTCTTCCTACAATGTTTTGGGGAGAATGTATCTTAAATGCTTCATACATAATAAATTGGTTACCTTCAAAAACTCTTAGCAAAAAAAAAACACCCTATGAAGTAGTCAACAAACAAAAACTCGAATATGAGCACATGAGGGTTTTTGGTTGTTTGACATACTATAGAAACACTGAGACATGTGGGGATAAATTTGAACCAAAAGGCATCTCAGAGGTGTTTCTTGGTTACCCACCAGGAATAAAGGGTTACAAGATTTATGATCCAGAACAAAGAAAAGTGGTAATTTCTAGAGATGTTCAATGCATTGAAGAGGTGTTTCCGTGGGCTAAGCTTGAAATGAAAACAAATGAACCAGAAATATTTTAATTTACATACCCAACCTATCAATCCTTTGACCCACGTATGGAGAATAAAGAGACAGGGGGAGTTATATGGAATGATGCTTACATGCATTCAAATGAGCATGACACTCAAAATGGAAATTTGCAAGATGATGTCGCTGCCATGCAAGTAGAAACTGGAATTTAAAATTTTCCAAATATCACTACCATGCAAGATGGCCATGATAAGTCACATGTTGAAGAAATTCCCATTCAAACAGAACAACAAGAGGTTCGGGAAAAAAGAACACCACTCCAAAGTATTTGGATGACTACCAAGTAAAGCTTCCCCTTTCGATTGGTCACACACAATCCGTTTCTAAGCAGGAATCCTCCACGATACATCTTTTTGCTCATTACATTTCATATAAATTTTTTTCTACTTCTCACAAAGATTTTTTTTACGCCATCAACACCCATGATAAGCTTAAAAATTTTCAACAAGTTGCTCAAAGTGAACATTAGAGAGAAGCTATGAAACGAGAAATTCAAGCTTTTGAACAAAATAGAACTTGGACGCTTGAAACACTTCTGAGTGGGAAGAAATCCATTGATTCCAGGTGGGTATATAAGGTCAAATTCAAACCAAATGGAGAAGTAGAAAGATACAAAGCGAGACTTGTGGCTAAAGGCTATACACAAATGGAAGGAGTCGATTACCATGATACGTTTGCCCCAATTGCCAAGCTTGTTACAGTCTGAACCATTCTGGCCATAGCTGTTAAACAAGGATGGGAAATTCAACAACTTGATGTTAATAACACTTTTCTGCATGAAGATTTAAAAGAAAAAATTTTCATGAAAATACTGAATAGATTTGCTAATTAAAATGATACAAGAGTTTGTAAACTCAAGAAATCCATCTACGGTTTGAAACAAGCGTCAAGGAATTGGTATCACAAGTTCACTACGTCACTTATTGGTCTGGGTTACAAACAGTCAAAACCGGATCATTCTTTGTTCATCTGTAAGTGTTCCAACATTTTTGTGGTGGCGTTGATTTATGTTCACGATGTAATCATGGGGAATAATGTCGAGCAAATAGAACATACAAAATCTCATCTAGATAAGGAATTTAGCATCAAAGATCTTGGGTCCTAAAAGTATTTTCTAGGCATCGACGTTGCTAGAACATCAGAAGGTCTTGTCCTCTGTCAACGAAAATATACACTTGACATTCTTAAAGATAGTGGTTTCCAAGGCTCACGCCTAAACTCGTTCCAAATGGAACAAAACTTGAAACTTGACAAAGGGGATGAGGAGGATAAGGTCAATGCAAATCAATATAGAAGACTTGTTGGTCGTTTGTTATACTTACAAGCCACACGACCTGAAATAGCTTAGTATGTTAATGTGCTTAGTCAATTTGTTACGGATCCTAGAAAGAATCATTTGGAGGCCGTTCATAGAGTTTTACGGTACTTGAAAACCACACAGCGGGACAAGGAATTTTGTTGCCCAATAAAGATGGCATACAACTCGTCACGTATTGTGATGCAGATTGGCTTGGTTGTCCTTTTAGTAGACGTTCAAGAATTGGGTATTTGCTTTTACTAGGAGGAGCGCCTATTTCTTGGAAATCAAAGAAACAGTCTGTCGTTTCTCGATCATCAGCTGAGGCAGAATATAGGGCTATGGCAACCAGTGAGATATTATGGATTCGTTGGTTGCTTCACGAGCTAGATGTTCCACAAGATACTCCAATATAGTTGTTTTGTGCTAATCAAGCCGCACAACACATAGCTAACAATCATGTGTTTCATGAACAAACAAAACATGTTGAAATGGATTGTTATTTTGTTCGAGAACATGTCGAGTCAAAAGAGATTCTTCCCATGTATGTTGACTCAAAACTGCAATTGCAGACTTACTCACTAAACCACTTGGTTCTCATCAGTTGTAGTCTTCGCTTATCAAGTTGGGTGTTCGTAACCTACACACTCCAACTTGAGGGGGAGTAATGGAATGTTTTATTTTCATCTGTATATTTAGCTCATAATATTCTCCCAATTCTTAGGAGTATAATTGGTAGTTACATTTTGATGTTTTCTCATTGTATATGTTTTTCGCTTGAAGTTATGAAGGTTAAGAACCTTCGGTATCATCTAATCAAACCATGTTGGTTATATAGACAAATATACAATAATCAAGGAACAAAAGAATGGAAAGTATTAATAATTATTGAACTTGAGAGCAGGCTTGACTCAATCAGTTGATTGTAAATTCAAAATTTGTTGACCAGACAAGTTGATTTTTGATATGGCCCACAAAATGGAGGCTCCATTGGAGACTCCGATATCGGACGAAAGAACAAGAAGGGCTGTCGAGACAACACTTTTGTGAGGATAGCAGCCAGTTAATCCTAATTGACGTGAAGGACTCGTAAGGAGCCATTTGGTTACTTGTGCATGTATGAAATGATAATCTAGGTCAATGTGTTTCATTCTTGAATGCAAGACAAGATAAGCACATAAGTAAGCGACGCTCGTGTTATCACGTTGTAAGGCCAATATGGCAATGAGAGATATAGAGAGCTCTCAAATAAGGTTTTTGACCCAAAATTTTTCTCTTGTTTTCATTTGCCAGAGCTTTGTACTCAACCTCGGTAGACGATCTTAAAACAAAGTTTTGGAGATTGGAACATCATGAATAATGTTCAAACCAAGGTATAAAATATGTGCCATAATGTAGAAGTACCCATCAGATATAACTCCATTAATCAATGTTTGAGAAGGCATTAAGATGTAACAGTGATCCAAGGTCGTTAACGAAAAAGAGGCATGCTATGGCATCAATGAACTGAGCTATGAATTTATATTGTTACCAATGACAACAATATCATCGACATAAACCATAAATAACATGCAATGGCATCATGTGTTGTCAATAAGTGTTAAGGCATCGATTAGGGAATTTTTAAACTAACGTGCAAGTGAAAGTTGGTGAGTTTAATGTACTAAACACGTGGTGCTTGTTTAACCCAAAAAAGAAATTTTCTTAGCTTGCAAATATGGTGAGAATATTAAGGATGGATGTAGCATGATGGTTGAACTATGCATAGATCTTCACTTTAAGTTCAGCGAAGAAATGTTGTTGACATCCAATTGATGCAACGATAAATATTTAAGAGAAAGATATTGAGAGTGGTGTGTATGGTTACTGGTCTCATCACCATCCTAAAGGTGTAGAAATAGTAATGAAGATATTGTTGGTGGAACCCCTTGGCCCACAAAACGATCGGTAGACGTTTAAATCAGAATGCCCATTTGCAGCCAATGACGTGTTTGGATGTTTTTAGGACAAAGTGCCATTATGAAGAAGAGAATTAAACACAACCTCCATAGCACCCACCACTTTGGGTCTGATAGCTTGTGTGAATAATTAGTTTAAAGGCGGTGAAAATAAGATGAAGAGTGAATGTGTGACAAGTGATGGGCTAACGTACTAATAAGTGAGAGGTGGGGTCGCAAGGAAGGTAATTGATGCGCTCATACGTGAAGCGCTCGCATAAATAAATTTTAATATATTTTTTTACAAAGAACGTATCTCATACGTGATGCACTTGCATCGTGCATTAAATTTTGAGACCAAACACATTAGTGTACATTTTGCAATTTAAAACAAGGGTGCGAGAATAATGCGCTCGCATTGCTCACACCTATTCTCAAACTTCAAAGACTTCAACCTATAAATTAACTAACTATGGATTGACGAAATCACATAAAACATAATCCGGGTTACATTTTGTTTGATTTTTGTCAGTGACAACCTTGGGTAGTGGTGCAGTAGTTTCAATGATGAACAGTTGATGTCTAGCCATATGAGGGTAGATTGCACTTGTTTGTGCAATACCAGGAAGTTGGAGGATGTGACTTAAACTAGCAAGTAGTTGTTTGCATTTTTAAAAAAAAAAATTAAGGGTTGTTAATAGAAGAAGAGTGTTCATAACAATGTAGAAAACAAACAAATTATTAAATATGAAGATACCTTTAAAAAGATTTGCCACAATCTGTGCAATCACAGCAACTTCCAATACGTTTTTCGTTCTGTTGTTCTTCTCGAGTTCCTCCTTTGCAAAATCAACGTTGATGAACGAGTACGATCCATACATGTCCTCTCGAAGAAAATGCTTTTCTCGAGCTTTATCAACGACATTTGGAGCATCCAAGATAAGACCATTGTAAAACTCAGCATTAGGAAATTGGCTAATTGATGGATGCATCCTGTATTGAACATTGAGAAGGTGTTTTTGGTGTCCAAGTAACACTAGCCTCTCGAATAAACTCCTTCCAAACTCAGCCTCCTCACAAATCTGTCAAAGACCAAAAAGGCATCAGCATCACAAACAACTTTCTAGGAACAAAAAGAGGCGGCTACAAATGTTTTGTTAGTGAATCTAAGTTTCCTATGGGTGACCTTGCTTTGAACCATGGCTGGCAGTTGTCTTTCATCCCCAACAAGCACCGCATTTTGAACGCCTGGAAGCTGCAGTGGGATGACAGATTCACATTCTTTAAGCTGTGCAGCTTCATCGATCACAACTAATTTGATTGGGGTCATGTCATTTCTACACAATTTGATAGAGCTTGAAGCAGTACAAAAGATCAAACAAGCATTTCTCAAACAAAAGTTTTGAAGTTTATGCTCATTCATATGTTTTGGAATAAGAGATGCTGATCTTAGATCCTTTAGTGCTTGCAAGCATTCCGTTTTACACAGTCTTAGCTTCATAAAGCGAGATGCTTTCACTCTTTTGTCGAAAGCTGCCTTTAAGCTTTGGTTTCTGGTTACTATCTCCTTGACAGACTCGACAACGATCTGAATCAAATCAATCGAATGATTCATTTTCTTTGCAAAACTGAAAGGGATCATTGATGAAGGTAAATGGGTGTACAAGTTCCTGATACAAGCAACAAGGTCTTTGCCCAAAACACTGAATCTGTTGATAACAAACTCCTCAAAAGTCATTCGATTTTCTTCATAGTTGTCGATTTTGGTTTCTGTTTTTTTAAGAGCTACAAAACTTTGGTGCAATTGCATGGGATTTTCAAGAAGACGAATCATATCACCCGTATATGTTTTCCACCGTGATAAGCAGTTCCTCAGAACATCAATTCTGTTGTCTAGAAAGACATTTAATAGCTCTTGATGATCAACCTTAATTCTCATTCGCTCTTGGTTTCCAAATAAAACAATGTCTCCTAATCCATATGTATCACAGTCCAAATCATGATCATGTACCAAATGCAGCAATCTCTTTGCAACTCCAATCACTGCAATGTTAGTGGGAGCACAAATAAGAGTCCTGTGTTTCATCCTTAAAAACATGAACAACAATGATGCAACTGTCTTTGTCTTTCCAGTCCCCGGAGGACCCCATACTAGATTAACACATGAATTTTCATGATGACAGTTTGTAGCCGCAAGACAGCTTAACACAGCAGCGTTTTGTGAAGCATCCAGCTTAAATGATTCAAAGGATTGCCTTAGTTTCAAATCAGTAACACCTTTTTCTCCATCAGTCCAACACATATCGCATGTCCTAGCAACCTATATAGAGTTAAAAAAGTACATGAATCACAAAAGTGAAATGTTAAGTTTTCTTAATCAACCAATGACATTTTATCAAATCTCCATGTAGCAATTTCAATATCTACCCTTCTGTATGAATAAACTCAAACTGGCAGACATAAAAACGAGTCTTTAGCAACCTAAAACAGCTCATTCAATATGTCAAAAATGTATACTATTTAAAAAACTTGTAGCATAAAAGATAAGTTACAGCAATAACAAACAAACTTACCTAGTACTTTCCCACTTTTTCGTATGGTCATGGGGAAGGATGGACACAAACCTTGACCTACCCCAGTTGGGATAGATCGAGAGGCTGCTTCGAAGGAGTCCCGACTCAAAGTTTCGTTTGAAGTTAATCAAACCAAGACTTTTAACGTTATTTTCACAAAATAAGTAAAATAACGTTAATATTAGAGCAATTTTACTTTGGCCCCTTTAGGGCCCATACATATATACATTATATGCAATTTTACTTTGGCCCCTTTAGTACTAATCTGATCATAATTTGATCATAGCGTAGCAAAAACACTTACA
The DNA here is from genome assembly GCA_009363875.1 of Mikania micrantha. Classification (NCBI taxonomy): domain Eukaryota; kingdom Viridiplantae; phylum Streptophyta; class Magnoliopsida; order Asterales; family Asteraceae; genus Mikania; species Mikania micrantha. The sequence continues at coordinate 29,566 of SZYD01000031.1, forward strand.
GTAGAACTAAATGACAATGTTCTTTGAATGATGTTCATGTTGCCTGCTGGATTGAGAGCCTGCCATATTCGCATATTTGTGGTCAAGTTTGTGAGGTAAACAACAAAACCAACCATGGCTCGTTCGTTACGTTCAAATGGGTTTAATTCAAGTAGATGTGAGGATAAAACACAAAGGTCCATGGGGCTTTTATTGATCAGTCGGGTCACATAACCAGTGAGAAATAAACTGTTTGGTTGAACAAGATCATCAATGCAATTAGGTTTAGCTTGTGTCAAGGCAATAAGATCTCCAACTTGTGGATCATAATTCATCCCATTTAGTAAGGTTATGTGATAGTACATGTCTTCTTCTTGTTCAACCGTTGGTAATCTTTGCAAACCGGAAATGGGACTGGCTGGTGCCTGGGAAATTTGGGTAATGTGAGATAGCAAATCTGCACGTGTTTCTTCAAGAAGCAAGTAGATGAATGAGTTCATGTAGTGGGTTGTGGATGAAAATGTCAATGGAACTTCTTTCACCTGTGAAAAAACATCATATATATAATCTTCATCAGATGTTACATGTTTAAAAGATTTGCATGCATGGAAGTATGTATGTATGTATGTATGTATGTTGACCTGAAATTTGTAAAGATGGTTGTTGAGTACATCAGATAAAGACCAAGAGAATATCACATCTACCAAGTCTTGGTGTTTTCTGTTTTTCTGCTGCTTCTGCTTTGAATTACTACGGATGCCTGTGTTCGCCATTTTTTCTTGAGCTTCGTGGATTAGAAGTGTCTTTAGCAGCAAGAAAAACCCACAGGAAGAAAATAATAAAAAAAATAAAAGAAAAACAAGAAGAAGAGGAGGCCAAGAGTCCATACAAAAGCCATAACGCTATGAAAGATTAGGGTGTTCAAAGAGACTCTACATATTAATTAAGATTTAACTATTTAACGGAGCATTTTTATTAAACTCCCTTAACATTTAGTTTAGTTTCCTGTATCATTTAGTTTAGTTTTGTAACAATTAAATGTGTACTAAGGTTTCAACATTTGATGATCATCCAATGTGATACCTCGTAAAAAATAACATCTTATCTTATCTTACTACTATAAAAAACAAAGATTATTTTTGCCACTTGTCATACTTTTAGAATAATATTGGCACATGTTATCTTATTATTATTTCATTTAGTTGAAACCTTGTATTTGTACTATGATTGAGTACTCAAAACAACAATGACATTAATGTCTGAAAACGCCCAAATTTCAAATTATTTGAAAACTGGAGAATTAAAGTAATAAGTCTAGCGTTATTGGTTGTTTCGACTCTTGATTTAAAATGCACGCAGACTGGTCAAACCCGAATCGGGTCAAAAATAGTAAAAGCAACTCTCAAGAGTATAAAAAACATTTGCAAAGTGTGCAATCAAAACGTCATATTACGTCCATCACCTCGGATGCAAACACGTTTGATGCTTCGCATCCTCCTAACTGTCACTGGGTGTGTCTATAAACGCTCCTACTTATAAACAACGAATTTTTATTTTATTTTAATGTGGAAATCCATTCCCACATGTATCACAAAATTAATGCTTAAACCATACAACTTTGAACATTGATATTTTAATTATTTTAACTCTGTTTGAACCCGGTTTTGTTTCTTCAAGATCCTCTCACATGAAAGAAATAATCGTATTTGTAACATATATACTGATAATTAAATGAAATAATAAGATAACATGTGCCAATATTATTCTAAAAATATGACAAGTGGCAAAAATAATTTTGTTTTTTATATTAGTAAGATAAGATAAGATGTTATTTTTTACGAGGTATCACATTGGATGATCATCAAATGTTGAAACCTTAGTACACATTTAATTGTTACAAAACTAAACTAAATGATACAGGAAACTAAACTAAATGTTAAGGGAGTTTAATAAAAATGCTCCGTTAAATAGTTAAATCTTAATTAATATGTAAATAGAGAAACTAAGGGGTGTTTGTTTTTTTCAAAAAGGTTTTCCTGGCCGCGCTGACCAAGGGCAGAGGTTGGGTTCTGTAGATTTTTTGTTTTTCAGAAGAAGTTTCATTAAAAAAACATCTGTCCAACTTCTTTTTCGGGCAGGTGGACATACCTCTTCCCAAACTCTTAACCACCTCTTCCCGTGTTTCTATTTTACCCACCGCTTCCATTACGTTTTTGATTTCCCACTGCTGCAACTCCCAACTCCAACCGATCTCCTCCTCCACGACCGTAACTCTCCACCGATCTCCTCCACCACGACCGCAACTCCACCGATCGACTCTGCTCCACCACCCCTACGCGATCGACTCTGCTCCTCAACCACCGATCGATTTTGCTCCTCAACCACCGATCGACTCTGTAGTTAAGATTCTTTTCCCTCGATCGTGACCTAATATTCAAGGATGCTTGTATGTTTGCAGCGGCAGATTGTAATTTAAGGTGATTGCTTGAAGGTGAAGGTGATTGATGCTTGGTGCTTTTGAATCTTTTTTCTTTACTTTTTTTTTAATCGATTTTTTGTAGCATAATTATAATAATTAATTTGATAAAGAGAATCAACCCCTTTGAGCTCACACTTTATGAACTGTGATTGAAATTTGTGTTTGATTAAACTTATGGTACCCAATTATGCTTGAAAACTGTAATTAGTTCAAAAAAATAGTTTATTTAAATTTAATCAATTTTAGCAGCTTGCAGGCGTTAAAAAACAAACAGTCTGCTTCTTGCAGACTGCAGACATTTGGTCTACCTCTTCTTCTGCAGATGTCTGCAGATGTGGTCCGCAGACTGCAGACATTTTACCTTAAAAAAACAACAAGCACCTTATTATTATTTCATTTAATTATCAGTATATATGTTACAAATACGATTATTGTAAAATGCTTTTTT